>JAQGAB010001793.1:0-14519 GCA_034696565.1 Isotomurus graminis
ATTGAAAAATCAACATTATTCGAAACTGATTTAAAAGCAGGACAAAAAAGATGAGTGGAAGGAAAAACAGCGTGGATGAAATAATTAGTTAAGATTTCATTGGATTCCAAGCGTACTTGGTTTAATTTTTTCACGGAAAGGAACATTAGTAGAAACACATTTTGAAAGGAGGTTAAGTGAGACCCACCGCTAAGAAAGCCAAAGGATACGGAAGAAAGTCAGTGCCAGGCTAAGATGAGTTGACGGGCAGAATTCAGAGGATGCAACTTTTAAAGCGAACGTGAAGCTCTCCGTTGCTTTTGGAGGAATCTCCTGTCTCATCTTGTGAGACTTGCTGTATCTACAACAAAGATGTGTTGTGGTAAAAAACCAATCTGAGATTTGTAAGATGTCTGTGCATTGTGTTGAGCATACCGACATTCTGTGACTTTTCATGAAGTGCACAAGTAAGGAGATGATTTGACTTGTAGTTCACGAATTTAGTTGGAGACGAAGAAAATGACTTAAATGGAAGGGGTTCAAACGGAGCTGAACCTGAACTCAAGCTAGGCAGCCCGTATCATTCCCACCAATATGAGCAAAAAATCAAGTTTTTCTTCATATCCTTTTAATTTCATCATGCTGATATCCGCATCCATCCTCAAGAAGTCGTCCTGACTTTTATTCCTCCTTTTCCTATGTAGTTACACAAGTTAGTACAAACACTATATCAACAGCACAAGCCTGTCTATGTCGGTCTTACGGAGGATGTTTGCTAGATTTTTTATCAGCTTCACGGAGGTAGGTAATAACTATAAGCATCATCTTCACTTGTTTGATAAAATATCTAGCGAATTAAAGCATCACAGTGGTGTTACAGGTATTAATTTAAGACTGACAAAACGATAACCGCTTTGGAAGTAAATGCAGAAGTTACAATAGAGTTCTTATGATGTGCGTAAAACTCGGAGGAAATGAGGCATCCATATGAATTAAGTTTGTGGTTGAGACTGTGTGAGACACGAAAGTTGAAGAGTTTAGACTGTTTAGAGTAATTCACTCAAAGTACTCTTCAAAAGTTGACGTATCGTGCGTATTGATTATGTAAGGTTATACTTGTCGGGGTCACAGAAGGGTCAGTTTGATTTATTATTCTGAACATGTACTTCCATCCTTCAGTCATGTGTATCAATTATAATGATATTATTATATCTCTCCAAACGATATTATACGATGATATGACCTATTGGAAACAATTATTGCATGTGTGTCTTTAAAAAAACCACGGATTGTTATGTGCGAGTTAGTTTCATTCTGGTTGTTGAGACTTTGACTACATGATGATCACTATGATGAGTCAGAAACAAGACTTTTACAAGTTTTTAAGGCAAACAAACTCTTCGCTTCGGGAAGAATGAAGTGAAAAGCTGTGGAGATGTTAACTAGCGATATCAATCCTGTTGGCCATCGTATTGCCAATAATTATACTGATAATTGGTAGATTGGCACTAATTACTATCATTACGTAAGAAAATGTAGGAATGCTTTTACAATATTTTACTTAATATTGTTGCATGCATAGTCATTTTACCCACCACCGACTTCCAAACCACCAACAACATTTAGCCCACAATACAATAGTAGCGGATCGTGCATTTAGAAGGAATTAAAAAATTTAATTCTCGGTTCTCACGTGCAGTCTAAAGAAGTTGCAAATTACTAATTTTTTTCCGCAGAAATATTCAATTCTGCAAGTGTGTATTGTAAACAGAATAATAATAATTGTTTGACGGTAGTTTGGTTGTGGTTGGATAATTGTTAGGTTTGAAGTGAAATGGTCTCCAAGAACTCGTCCGTGAATTCTCGAAATTACCTGAACTTATGGGTATTACATATTATACATATTGTATAAAGAGCAGTGTTAAACGCTTGGGAAATTTTAGTGCTGGTTTTCCACCTCTATTCTGTAGTATAATCAACACCATATTTATTAAAGCGAGAATAGAGTTTAAGTATAAAATACCCAGATGAGTTGTCCGAGAGAAGACCAAGAGAGGTTGAGTAAAGAAGACTAATTACCCTCCGCAAAGACTACAATTACAATAACATTTTCTGCGCGAGGGAGAGGAGAACTAAAGTGTTGATTTTCACTACAATTTGGCAAATAATTATATGTTTTGTGGTACTTTGTGTACAACTCAGCAAGCTGGAAATTCTTAAGTGGCCGGAAGTTGGAAGTTCCAAGCCTTGAAAGGCTCTTGATTAAATTGAGTTTTTATCGGGTGTACCTGAATTCCAACTTTTTGGTTGCTTTAAGATCAGACAAGTGAAAATATGAAAAAAAGTCTGCATCAGTCCAACTGACAGAGGGAATCGTGTAAAGTATTGTAGAGAAGGCATGCGTATATACGTAGACAACGATCTCTCACAGAACTCCAGCAGACGCAAGTTTGAATGATAAATGGTAGTGGTAAGCGTTTCCGTATCCGGAGGATAGCATGCGTTGTATTCATTGAGTGTATATCATTTCTCCCATCGCTGGCTTCAAATTTCGGAGTTTGAAATTGAAATTAAATGTAATCAAACACTTTAATGGTGCTAAAAGTGGATGAAGGGGTTATTCGTGTAATAATTCAGGATGTAGTTCAAAATTCAATGAATGGCTGAAGTGAGAAAATTATAGATTTGGAAATCAGATCGTATGATTCAGTTTTTTGTAAGGGAAAGGATGTGACCCTTCGTGAGCATATAAAGATCAGATACACTACAGAACAACCTTTTCTTGTGCGCCTTAAAGATATCTTTGACTTTCGGTTTTACTACCATACACTAGTGTTACAATAACTTAGATCAGATGTGATTTTATCAGTTTTGAATGAGCCGAGTGGTATGGTTGCCCTCAATTGTAATAAGACGACTAAGCATAGTCTATTCTACTGTGTGTCATTCCCTTGGCAGTAGAGTGAGTGAAAACAAGAAAAACGGTTGACAGACCATTAGTCTCGTCTCCAATGGTGTGGAACCGGGTGAGTATCCCACCAAACTAATCAAATCTGCTTGACTATAAGCAATAACTCTTGTTCTGAAACAGTATAATTGTGCTTGGATGGTTAGTAAAAGTCACAGGCAGCTTTTGTCCCACGATGAGTAGATTAAAATGATAGGGAGTGACTAGATGTACCTAGGTTCATTTTTAGAATGACATTTTATACCTTTATGTGCTTAAGTCAAAATTTATCAAGCCCTCTTGACTTTACACGCCCTTGGTCTGGGTGTAATAATGAAATAGAGTCAGATGCTTCATTCCAACAAGCCATAAAGATTTCCAGCTTTTGTCATCATTGAATTTGAGTATTATGATACGGCTGGTTTGAAAGAGAGGCTACCCTAATGACAACCCACAATGTGTTTGATGAGAATGGAAGTGGACAGTGTACTAAAGTGGCAAAGTAGTCAGGAAACTATTATCGGAAATCAGTAAAGAGCCGCTGTGTCGATGTCCTAAGAAGAGGGTTGGATAGTGGGTTGCGTCATTATTGTTCTCGAGCGTCACTTGTTTTAAAGTGCTATAGAGGTAGTGAAGGATAGTGGTATCATTAAAGTCACCCCAACTTGCCCGAATAATCATCTATTCTTTACAGGGTGGGGTGCATTGAATCACACCACAATAATCATTCTCTTAATGCACACACACTACACAGATGAGCAGTGAGGCTGTGAATTCGACAAAAAGAATGCCCGAAGGTTAATTCATTGAAAGTTTTCGCTGTCTCATCGCCTAACAATTCACCTTGTCAAATTAGCTGCTCGAAAGCAGCCCTTCAATGTGTCTCGTGAGATGAAAGTGAAGTACTTTAAGTGGAGTAAAAAACGAAGCACGACCAATCCAATAACAGTAAAGTGGAGCTGGTCTCTCACTAACTTACTGACTGCTCCATTCATTGATTGTTAAGAAACAATAGACTTTTAAAATGACCTACGTGTGCTTTTCATTATGATGTGAATGGTTTAAACAATCATGTTATGATGACTTTGGAGAAAAAATACCCCGAAAAAAGTTACCTCATTTCCGTGCTGTGCCTTATCGTTATCGCCCACAGATTTACAACGCTTGCTCCATGTTGTACACTTAATAATTGATTTAAACAGGCGAATATCCATCACTAACAAGTGGCATTTTTTGTATTTCAGGAGAATGTTTCCTACCGTAAGAATCTCATTCAGTGGACTCTCACTCGACCAAAGATACGCTGTCCTTTTGGACATTGTTCCTGTGGATAACAAAAGATATCGATATGCTTACCACCGTTCATCTTGGTTGGTGGCTGGAAAGGCGGACCCTCCAGCCCCAGTCAGATTGTACGTTCATCCTGACTCTCCGTTTACTGGAGACCAGTTACGGAAACAAGTCGTCTCTTTTGAAAAAGTGAAGCTAACGAACAATGAGATGGACAAGCATGGCCAAGTAAGAACATTTCAAATCTTTATGAATGAAGTTTATTATTGTACACTTCTTCTCATAAAACGTATTGTTTACCATCTCAAGGTGTAAAATAAAGTTGCATCATCAGCAGTTTTATTTATGTCGTTCTTGAAGTTAGTTAATTTTCAATTTTAATGGTAATGGAGACCACATATAGTTTATTGTTTTTAGTTTCATGATTATAAGTATAGGGTGACACAGATATTGAGATTGTTAGTGACTTGAGAGCTCAAGACTTTGCTTTCATCAAGATTTAAGCTCCATTTTATTCTCTTAGTTTGAAATGGTTAACGATAAATTTACGACTCAAATTAAAATAGTTTTGGAAATATAATCTGCTTGTTAGGATGGGAAAATTGTGGTTGACAATTCTCAAGGAGATTTCTCGTAGCGAAGTAGGCAGTTAAGTAGAAAACAAATTATTATATCGACCGAAAGGAAAGTGAGGAGTATTGCTTGTGGTATGTCTTACAGGTATTTTCTTAATTGATATGCATACCTGACATTTTGTCTGCATGAGACTGACATGTTAAATGGCAAAATATTACATTGCGTAGCATTACATTCCAGCTGAGGAATGAAGTCCAAATACTTGACTAGGAAGACTTATTGCACTCGTACACAAGTTCTTGCTCAGAAGAGGGGTGCTTAAGACTTACGAGCACTGATGCACATTATTACGAGTACTCTGTGTGCATGTGAGTAGGTATCATGGTTAAATATTAATCGGAGGAACGTATCACAATATAGGCAATTGAGGAAGGGTTGTCGTCTTGTGCAGAAATTTTATACGTTTATACTTACCTTGTAAAGATTGTTTACAAAGTAATCATATGCCGTCTACCTGAAAGAGAAGGAATTTAAGACAACCAGGTGGTTTTACAATCAACTGGCATTGCAGAAACACTTGGTTGAAGCTTCTTACGAATTCCTTGACCAAACTACAAATTACTTGTTAATTTGTTAATTCAATTAAACTAACGGTATGCACAGTAGTTTTTGTGAAACTTGAGGATTACTATGGCTCTGTCGTTGAATGCAAATATCACGTTTATAAGTTTAATTACAGGCAAAGGGTAATTTCACGCCGCTGTTTAATAAGTTTGTTAACAGTTCGGTCTTCATCTTGATCCATTCTTTTTGCTATTCAAATTATCACTTAATATGAATATTTTTATGTGTGTACACCAACTGCATTCTAAAACGAAGCTGAAAGTTATATATGCACAAGGTACTAAACAGTGTACAGGGCCAGTCATTCAAACAAAAGGTTTAGAAACAGTTTTTGCATTTAAAGGAGCATTTATAGTTCTCATCTCTTGAAACATAATCATTTTCATCATATGTGCCTCATCTTTGAAGAATGCTGTATGCATCCAAGTTTTGTGAAGGTGTGTAGGTAAAGTATCTATTTGTAAGATCTGCGACGAAGGTTCCAATATAACTGTCTTTTAGAGGTTGATATCTTATCTAAAAAGAATCAGAGGATTACAATGCAGTAGATGATCAATCATGACTTGTTAGGATAGCATTCCAAACACCTCTATAAATGTCTTCAGTAGGATTACAAAGTCGTAATGGGCTACATGGTATAAATTAACTGGTCGATGTAAAACTACATGTAACATCTGACAGACCTGCTGGCTCGTCTCTGTAAAATCATTTCTCTGTTCAACCAGAACTCCTTAAAACTAGGATGCATTATGTGCATACATCGGAGAATCGTAGTAAGTAGTTGGTGGTAGTAGCAGACGAAATAGTTTATAATGATACTACTACCCGTGTAAGATACACAAGTAAATGTGAGTTGCTGGTAGCCAACACTCCGTCAATTTCAAATGATGATAAGTTCAATTGTAATATTAAGCCTGTAGAGCAAGTTTTTTCTTTCGAGTCTTTCTGTCTTTCCCTAATCCAAGTAAGTGTTCAAGTTTGTCTAGTGAGATTGAAACATGTGGTTTGATATGTGAAGGTAGAAACTTTTTTCCTTGAAAAGTTTTTATGTAATGAAAAACTATTATTGTCATTACGTGCTCGTACACTTAGAGGTGGCTGCTTAACTTATTTCTTGGTTACTGTCAGTCTAATCGATGAGCGAGATACAGAGAGACAGAAAGTCTTCGAGGTAAATGAGGTTTTTAAAAGGGAAGGAAAGTCTAGGGCAAGGATGCTGGAAGCATTTTGGTTCGGATTGAAGCGATTCAGTGGAATGATAAGGCAACCTCATGCTGTAAACTTGCTTATATATGTTATTTTCAACTCTTGCAATAATTTACCTCTAGACACTTGTTATTTTGTTCTGGGTGGTCGCACCGCACGGTTCGATCTGTAGACAATGTACAAATTTATTTTATATTGTAGTCATTCAACTATTTCAACTCTTTCGCTCAATAAAAGGAACTAAACAAGTTGATCACTCCTTCGACTGATTTGTCATCCTCATAAACCAATCCAAAAGCCACAAGGGTTTGATCCAAATCCCATCCAGTCCAATGATTTCATTCTTCTTTGTATTCTTCTACATACAGAGAAGAATGGATTTTAGGGATGGGGTACTTTTTCTATAGGCCTTCGTGTCTCTGCTCCACTCATAAATTATATTCCCAGGCTAATAATCCTATGTGTAACAAAGAAACAGGAGTTAGAGTGATACACTGAGTGTAATATTGGGTAGAGTCAACTACACATGTTTCTTTTATTGTATAAATCAACTGACATAACTCTTGAAGTGTTGTTGGTGAAAGTAACGAAATGTAAATAGTTTGTGCAATACATACAACTCTGATATGCGGTTTAAGAGGAAAGAAAAATTTGTAATTCAAATCTGTAGTTTGTGAAATTCGTAAAACCTCTTTGTGGGGCTTTGGAGAGTATGTTTAGAATTTTTACAGCTTAGTGGTTTGGATACGGAGATACACATTTTTATTGTAATGCAACCAACAACCAACCACACTATTTGGTGAGAGTGTGAAACATTCGTAAGCTGAGAAATAATATGCAAAGTAAAGCAACATTTTATGCATACATGAGAGAAAGGGATACCTAGAATGGTTGCACACACACACACAAACAACACATTTGGAATGAAATGTATCAAAAAGGGAAAGAAGAAATTCAGAAAATGTGTTCCTCCAATTGTGGCACACACTGTCCATGTGTTTTACAATGCGAGATGAGCCTGAATGATGAAACAACTTTATCTCCTCGGTGGTGTAAAAATGTGTGCGATATGAAAAGAAATAAAACACTGCTCACGCACGCAAGGCAAGACTCAGCAGTTATGATTTCTCGGTGGAGGTTTGTAGGCTGCAAACATGGTAAATAGCTGAGGGATTGAAAAAATAAGAAAATTGAATATCATATGGGAGAAATATAAAAGCAAGGAAAGTATATAGGATCTGTGGGACGTATAGCAGAAGATATTTTGAACAGACTGTTACACTCACACAAGTAACTCGTTTTCTCTTCTTTTTTGGATCTAATTTTGAGACACACAAGGCCAGCTTAACAACTTTCCAACATTTACATCCAAATCTAAGAGCTTTTTTGGTTGCACAAGTTTCCTTGAACAAAATGAGGCTTATGTATTGTGATAGTTTTTTTACTTCACGGGTTTATTCATTACCATGTTCTTTGAATTGCTTTCTTTGCAGATTGTTCTCAATTCTATGCATCGTTACCAACCCAGAGTCCACCTTGTCAAATGGAGAGAGGGTATAGTTCCTGGCAATTCTAGTATCGACTTAGACTCCGAACAGTTCCGGACTTATATCTTTCCTGAAACCGTGTTCACTGCTGTTACAGCGTACCAAAACCAACTGGTAAGTGTAATTTTGAATTTTTACGTTCTAAAATATGAATCATTATGCAATCGATGTCCTCAAGAAATCAAGTTACTCCAGTACCCATTATTCTCGAAACCTCTCGTAAGCTCAGTGCCCTCGAAAAATATATCAATTCACGGATGAATTATGCAAGGGACAGATATAGGGCATGTTAAAGACTTAATTGGTTCATAAAAGAATTTGTAGATTTATTATTGTCAGCATAACATAGCTGTAAAGGAAATAAATAGTTACCGCTATCAGAGAAGCAGTAGAGGTGGATGCAGTAAATAACGTAGACTCTGATAGGTTTATAAGTTTATATTTTCAAAGTAGCAATAATTGAAAGTTAGGAAAAAGTTTGGAGGCCACATTTATAATGAGGGAGAAATAAAATGTGTGTAAATGTTGTGACCGTCATAATATATGATGAGTTTACGTGCACGATTGGTCCTCTGAGCCCAATACACTTAAAGAGGAATTAGAGAAGGCACCCAAGAGTCATGAAAAGAAAAATACCCTTGGAGAGTAACATTTTATTGCTCTAAAGTCTTAATCCTGTCATCGTAAGTTTACGAGTGGAGGTGAAGAATTTGCCACAGTGAATCCCATCTCGTCATCATCATCATCATCATTGTGTCAAGTACAGATGGATCCTCTCTCTTATGCATTCAGGCTTCACAGAGTCATAAAACCATAATAAGAGAGATGTTTTGTAAAGTAATTACAATAAATTATTTACGATGAATACAAAGGCAGTTAGAGGAAAGGAAAGATTTTCTCAATCAACAATAGACAGTTTGTTCAATCTTTCTTTATAGCAATTATGGGGAATGGCAACGGGATGTGTAATTGTACAAAGACACGGTTGATTTCTAAGAAGGTCCACCAACGCATCTGCTCTCTCAGTTTACTGCTCCGGACTAATCATATAAAGCTAATTACGCCTTTTGAATTTATGTTTGCCTGAGTAAAAATATGTCAAATAGAGTTACGTAAATCAAGTGTGGAGAAGTTGGTGGTAGTTTGTAGTGAGGTGGTAATTCAGGGCACGAAAAAGTGAGGATGATAAGCATGTAGGTATGATTTGGTATTATGAAAGGTTCCCTAGGTGGATTAAAGAGTTAAGAACACAACACGGCTGGTCCTCGGTTTGTGTAGAATGCTCATCAAATTCATCCGTGTCTGAAGGTGCTTTAATTTCTTAACACTAATTATGCCCACCCATGGAGAGAGTGAACCGCATCAAATGATGAGACGCTTTGTTTTTGCTATGAATACTGAGGAGTATTTTTTTAAAAACTACAAGTGCAAATATCACTCACAGACTTCACAGTAATTATGGATGTTAGTGTATGCCAAAAATTTATTCCTCATGATGTGCTGTGGTGATGGTGGTGGATGGAATTTAATTGGATTTAAAGCTGAGACTGCAGACCACAGTTAAAATGAGATTTTATACAAAGATGTCAGGCACATTTGTTTGTATTCGTGTGGATTTGTGGAGATAGAGAGAAGAAGGAAGTATGCCATGTAAAATGAGATTTCTAGAGTTCTTGGGAATAATGGGTTTGTATAATTAATTGAGGGGATAAGGATGGATGTATGTTGGGACGGATTCTGAATGAGATACATAAAATGTATGATGTTATTTTGGTCGCTAATTACTGGAACATTTTGTTGTCTTTTTATCCAGATAACGAAGCTAAAGATAGACAGCAACCCGTTCGCCAAAGGATTTCGGGATTCTTCACGACTCACTGACTTTGACAGGTAGGGCGACAGACAACTCTTCCCTTTGATTACATGCATGTTAACCAAATCCTCCGAGTTTCCTTCCGCCCTCCTTAAAATTCCATTGCTTTTCACGGGTTTTCGCATTGTTTCGAGTTTTCTTCTCGTCTTGACTTTTCCTTAACTCATTTCACATGGGAGTAGAAAGACATAAGAGAGGTCGAATTGTGGAACACAACAACTGAGAGTCTTGGTGGTCTAAATTCTTGACGTTTTCAGCATCTTATCCGTCTTTTTCTTGGCAAAAAATCTTATTTCAAACACCCTCTCAGTCATGTATACTTGTCATATACCACCAACACTCCTTAACCCCTTTAGCTTCCCGTCGTGTGTCATTTTTGTAACGAGTCAGCTTCTTTCTGCCTGATTCTGATCTTTCACATCGTCTTCCAAGTCATTTAAACTACATTCTGTTCAGCGCAAATGAAAATCTGTACACACAGACGCCTCCAGTATCCTTTACTGTTAACTAATAAAATTAAATAAGGAATTAGGAGTGGTGAGAGTCAAAATATCTACATGAGAAAGGTTGTGAAATCTTCCGTTCCATTGTCATCATTGGCACCCGAGCTGATTTCAACTCTCTCGGGGAGAAAAAAATTGGCTGAGGATAAGCAGCACACTCATACTAGTCTGCTGATTTTATGGTTTAAATTCTAATCATGTTTACACATTAGTTATCAAGTGTAGAAGGAGATGGGAAAGGAAGCTTAGTGCGAATTTAGACACATTCACACTGTTTCAGTCTTGTCATCTCATAAAACCCGGAGACAGTATCATTGGACCGTTGAATGTGTCATGATGGCTAATTATCAAACTTGCGAGCTTTTAACATTTTAACTATTTGACATGAAGGCTCTCTCTATCCTTCCAAAACTTCTTGCTTGAATACCATTGGCCTTGTGCCATGTCTTCAGATTAATTCGACGGCATCAAATCGTCCGTGAACCCAAGAATCCCTCGGCAATTTTACCAGACCTTTTTCAAAACTAACAAAGGCAATTGAGTGTAAAGGCTGGATTTTTTCCCTACAGTTAAAGAATACTTCTCAAGAAGTCAGGCATCTTAAGAAGACACTTGGTAAAGTGGAATGAAAAATTTCTCACAATAACCCAATTTTTTACTGCCAAGCTCTCAATAAATCATGCATGAAAAGTTACTGTTGTCTAGAAATGCATAAAATACTTGTGCAGCGGACTGGCAGCGGAGTTCCCATTCTATAATTCCCGATAGGAAAGCGTTCCTATTAAATTATACAGCGGATGCGCATTGCCAGCATTGCAAGTTACAATTCACCATTCCAAAAATGTTTCCTCAAATGTAGGAAAGCTGAAGACTTATTGATATGAGTAATTGTGATGTGTCTGCATGTAAAAATTGCTTGTTATAATTTACGATACATAAGGTTTTGCAATTGCTAGGTATCGATGTGCAGAAATCTTTAGGTACAAGGTAAAATTTTACAACTCATTGTTTGAAATACATTTGTTTAGTGCCTCTTGCAGAAAAAAGAGTTCAGTTTAACGCCAGTTTTAGTACGTGCTGTTGTTGTAATGACAGTTCAGGTCAGTTAATTTTCACTTTGTAGAGTAGCAGAAGCAAGTAAGAAACATTTTGATGGTTATGAAAGAATAGGTTGGTTGCAAAAATGTTTTTATTGCGGGAAGCTGCTGGTCCTTCACAAGGTTTTTATTGACATTTGCGAATTTGAGTCCGTGTTTATGACGAGTGTGATGCAAAATAATGAGATGTTGGATGTTAATGGCTAATGCTTATATAGTTGGTTTTTGTAAGCACATTGCTAATTCTACGTTGTTGTGCATCGTAAAAATTTCTTTTCCTCCCATTTCAAAATTAATGTTCAGAAGAATTAGAGAAGAAGGCACCGTTTGGTTGAAATTGTTTGCTATTTATGATACATACAAGGTTTCAACGGAACAATGTATGAAGGACCAACCCATAAATTTAATGTGTTCTCCTCAGCGTTCACAACATTATTGTGCTTTCCTGTTGCGATCGATCAAGCTTTATAGTTTCATGTGCTAAATATATGTCTTTAGTCCTTGAATGAGTCGGCTAGAATTTTCCACGGGTGGGTTTAATTACCCATTTTGCACATTCAAAAAACCTGTGAGATGCATAAGTAGTTGAAGAGTGAGAAAAATCCTGGGGAGAGTGTAAATTGAAATGCCTCCAGCTTAGCTTGAGGTATTCTCTGGAGTCTTTGAAGAAGAAGTAAAAATAAGGATGAATAATAGCTCAGGATATGTCTTGGCATAAATTTTTTATTGTGGGGAATACATGTATGACCGATAAGACGGCAAGGAAAGGAGAAGTCATGAAATTTTGCAGTGCAAAAGTGATTCTTACCGACATAAGGTGGAAGGTGTACTTCACTTGGCAATTTGTTATTTTGTCAACGGTAATGTGTAATAAGTTGTATGTCGGCAAAACAAAGCGTTCTCTCTTTGATAACACCTTTTATGGTTATTGTACTTGAGTAGTTTGTCTTCAGCTACTTTAATTATTCTGACCGCAGCCAGACTGTTAAATTACAAAGGATTCGAGACACTTATATTGATGAACTGTCAATGCAATGCCTTTAAAGATTCAAGTACTCCGTAAACGATCATTTGCAAGAGAATAGGCGCAGTTTACCTTTAAGAACAAAAGCTTATGAACTTTCTCATTATAAATAATTTAGAAAGAAAACGAAGATTCATTTTTTGATAAATAGCTGACAACAGTTTGAGAGTTGAGAAGGGCGAAGGTATCATGGGGATATATATTGGTTTAGGTTTAAGGGCCTTGTCTTGCTAAACAATAGTTAGGAGTGGGGCTTCAACCGAAAGGTTTAAAGTGTTTAAAGTAGGACGGATCTAAAGCGAAAGATACAAATTGGTCAGTCGTATTAGGAGACCTGTAGCCATTTATTCTGCGGAGACGGTGGTGGAAAGGTTATAATTTGTGGTGCCGGTGGAAAGACGGTCTTGAGACTTTTTAGAAGGGTAGGTTGCGTACTCGGAAACATGGGTACCAAGTATCATCCCATACTCTTAATGAGTATTGAAAATGTAAGAAATAACTTGAGCTCTGTTCACACAAATGTTAGGTTTCACATATTTCATTTACCTTGAATGCAATCTAACATTATGTTTTACGATGCAGCTGTTTTTGAAGCTAGCTGCGGGTTGATCAAGTTTGATTTCTGCAAAACTCAATAAACAGAACCACAAAGGTGCGTCGTGAGTGCTAAAGAAAGTTGATAAGATAATTCGTAGCTCTGAGCTCGAAGTGAATTTATTGCTGTGCAATAATACATCTTGTGGACATGTAAATTGAGTGTTTAGGGAAATGAAGATGTTTATGACGATGGTGATCGAAGTATATTTTTTTGTGGTGGGTATTTAAATTTGCTGTGCGGTCAAGGTGTAAAAGGCACCTGTCTTTTTCTATGAAGATCTAAAATCTAGAAGATGATTGATTTGAGCTTATATATGGTAGTGGTTGTGGCTGTGAAAAGCGTTCTGGTTTAATGCAAAGGAGGTTTCAAACTACACAAACACATTGGGTTAATATCTCTCCTTCCGTGATTTACCGTATCCAATCGTAATCACTACTTTTACAGCAATAAATAAAAAGTTCGTGACTGCATAGGCGGATAACCTCCATCATCAAAATAGAGATTGAGATTCAATCCTACAATCTAGATCCGGCTCCCTTTACACTTTATTTTTCCGGAAGACTACTCTAAAAAACAAGGGAATTAGTAAACACGGGGAATTTATGAAATGCACAGAAATACCTTTAAACATGCACCCACCACCGCAGTGCTCTGTGAATGAGACAGCAAAAGAATATTCCATTAATAGTCTTTTTGTTTTCGTGAAAAATGCCTTTTATTTTTCTGTACAAAGATAAGTCTTGGGGAATAAAGGGAGACTCAGAGAGGAACGAATAAAGCATACAAAAAACCTAATCTAATTTCGTCCATTACTAAAAAGCCACGGAAGATGTAATAAATTAGAGCGTAATTCCCCTCTTCTCTCGTTGAGGGTGAAATATATTTGTGTAACATCATTCCTCCACCACCAACGAACTCCCCCTCACTTCTTCGCCCATCAAGCGCTTTTTCCATATCCGGAGTGCTTCATGGGAGTCACGGTAGGAAAACATGTTAGGTAACCAAAGGGGAAATACAAATGTAAAATAGTACTTCTCTTTCCCCACGACCGTTTAGTGTGTGAATTTGTGTTTTATAGTTGGTGCATAGCTTTCTCTTGCACATTCCTATGGAAGGATATTACTCGCTGCCTGGCTGGGTGCGTGTGTGTGTGTGTGATAGACTATCGCTCCTTCCTACTCAGGCAGTGTGGGTCTTACTTTCTCGCTTTAACTCTCTCCTCTATTCTCATCCTTCTATCCTATCTCTCTCCTTG
>JAQGAB010001794.1:0-14510 GCA_034696565.1 Isotomurus graminis
TAAGGCGACAGGGCAGCATCCACACTGAATGGTGGTCACCGTATAGTTTCCTCCTGAATCCGAAATGTGATTAGGCTAATGGACACCGACACATTTGGTAGAGAGGGAGGAGTGAGAAACATATCGAGTTATCGAGTATCACATTATTATCCTCACTGCTCCTCCTGTGCTTTTATATAGTCACACAAGATATTCCGTTTGTAAGTAATTAGGGAACTGTATGGGTAGTTCCGAGTATGTCGCGTTCTGTAGTAAAGGTCGTGTAGGCAGTTTCATCAGGCGACGGTGGTACTACAGACTACAGATCGATGGAGAGTCACACTCACTCGAGAGAGCCTTTTAGTGAGACTTTCTCCACTTCCAGTTCTCAGTTTGCTTTTTGGGCAGGTGAGGTGAGGACATTCTACTACAAGCTTATTTAAAACACATCAACATCTTAATCTAGAAAATCTCTAGACTTCTAGAAATACTAGAACATATAGAATTCATCTACAATCTCCTCGTGTCAAAGTAAGTCATACACAGAGTTTAAGACAACTACTTCTGTCTCTGCACGCACCCACACCACATTTACTTACTTCTTGCACCCACTTCCGCTGTTTTCTTATCGCAACCACACCACTACTGCCAGTACCACCACCACCTATACTACTACTTCTTCTGCTACTTACTGCTACTACCACACCACCACCAGTATATAATGCTTTGTATGAAATTACATACTTTTATAACTTGAGCCAGTGAGACTACAAAAACTGAGGTTTGAGTCACTCCGAGAGTTCCAAGAAGAGAATGTCCTCTTTGGCGACGACTTCTTCTTCCTGTCCAGTGTCCCTTGGACTCGTCGAAAGTCCACTGGTTCCTTGGCCAGGAATCCGCTACGCTTGTCTCAGGGTCCTAAGCTGCTATTGCAAAGTCTTCAATCAGATGGAGCTCTATGAGTTTATCGTTCGGTAGGGCACACCCACCACCCACAACTCTCTCTCTCTGTGCACCCTTTTAGAATAAGTCTCACCTTACCCCTTTCTTATTCTTATCATTTACAAGTCACTCTCAGACGCAATTGATACAAGATTCCGTGTAACAGAAAGACGTGTAGCAGCTGCCGATGTCCTAAGGACTCACATGATCTGTTCCACGACGAGTGGTTAAGTATCCGAGACTCCCTCGGACTGGCACAAACGGCGACAACGGCTGATCCCTTCATCTCCAGGTTGGGTAGGCCACCACCCCATCCGGGATATACGTGGGCTCCTCCCAACCTCACAGATGATCAGGTTACAATTCATAAAACACCGGAATCAATTAAGCCAAACCCATTGACAATTAATCTCATTCATCTATTTGTTTAATTACAGATCACAGAATTCTTTCGGGACTTCCAACCCGATTACATTCCGAAAGCGGGGACTCCTGGAGAGTTGTACCGTGATAAGCAAATTCTTCATCAAATCCCAAAACAAGTATGATGATGAAAAGAACAGAAAAAGATTAATAGGAAATGAGACACCCAGAGGGACAAAATATTTAAGTACGATATACGATACAGGCAATCTCTGTCCTTCAATTACGAATGAAGGGTAATTGGATATGCGGGTATTATTGTTATGAGCTTGACGTAGGATCTCTGAGTTCCCCCTTTTACTGTTACTTTATTAGCTCAGCTTATCAGGAAGGCCAAGTGTTGTGCATTAGCAGACAAAGTAGGTCATTAGGATCGATTATTGTTCATCATAATACCTTTCCCCATCCCTAGTCACTGGATTGTTACCCACCCTCTTCTATGTATTATAATAATATATAAACCTTCTCCTCCTTTTCTATTACTTTAAATGACCTTTGTTCCCAGTAGAGTTGGTAATTTACATAGCAAATCTCATTCATTTAAACACACGCATATATTTGCAGAAAACTGTACAAAAAGCTGTTTCAGAGATCTCCAAAAAGATAGTTTTAGCACGAACAAACATCTCTCCTAGTTGCTTTCTCCTTCAGACCCGACGACGAGCCTTTGTAGACATTTAGAAGCTTCATTTCCTCCACCACTAAGGGAAACTATTAGGAACTTTCTCTCCCTCACATTTAAAGCCTAGTACTCAGGATGTCTTTCACGGTGAAATGAAAACGCCAGTGAAAAGATTTTTGTGCAGGGTCATGGTGAAAGTTTTTCTACGGGAGTGAAAAGAGGCATTTCGCTGTCTATTTTCACATGGTAGTACTCACCAGTGTAGTGAAAAAAACTCTATGTCCTATGGCGCGAGTTTGTAACTATTTTGAAGTGTCACTCTTTGAATTGGACCAAAACACTTCATAACTGATACTTCAACAATGGAAGAGTCACTGTCAGATCTGGAAGATTTAGTTTTAGTAGCCGCGAGAGTCCTCATCAACAAAAGACGCACGAAGAAGAAGAAGCGAAGGTTTCGAGTAAATCCTTACCTTGCTCTAAGGACGCTTAAAGGAAGATTTCAAAGGGATGTAAGTTTCGTAAACCCCACTAAGGATATGCTTTTTACATTGGTATACACTACAGTAAGAATCGTTTTATAGTTTACAGACATGATAAAGTTTCCAGAATCGTTCCGTGAGAATTTCCACATGACTCCAGAAAACTTTTCAGCAATTCATACTCTTATCAAAACTCGACTTGTTCCAAAGACAAAAGCTAGACCAGACTCGCTATCGTCGGAAGAACAACTCAGCATGACTTTAGAGTGAGATAATCAACATTGAGATACAAACTACAATTTCAAAACCAATTAATACAATGTACAAACAAGTTAAAGGTATTTAGCGTCTGGTTCCTTTCAACGTCACATAGCCAGCGTTTACAGGACAAGTAAACAAGTGTTTGGCTCAATAATAGACCGTACATGTCAAGCAATTTATGAGACACTGTTGCCTCTGACGGTCACCTTAATCACAAACAAAACTAATTCCGTGTAACTTCATATTCAATGAGCATTCTTTTTTATTTCAGAATTTCAATCCTGGTGACTGGTTGACTGCATCAAATAAATTTAACGATAAATGGAACTTCCCAAATTGTTGTGGGTCGATTGATGGTAAACACATTGCGATTAAGTGCCCTCAGAATGGTGGAAGCACATACTTTAACTACAAGGTGAGAACAAGTGACATAAAATAGTTCGAAGTTTATTAATCGTACACTATTTTAAACTTGCAGAAGTTTCATAGCGTAGTGCTAATGGCCGTTGCTGATGCAGATTACAAATTCATGTATTTTGATGTTGGGGCTCCAGGAAGTGCCGGAGATGCCTGCGTATTTAGACAATGTGATTTTGGCCGAATGCTGGTTAATGAATCTTTGAATTTGCCATATGACACACGAATTTTGGGACATCTGTCTCCTTACTTTTTTGTTGGTGACGATGCGTTTCCGTTGACAAAACGGATAATGAAACCTTTTAAGCCTAAGAGGAATGAGCTTTTGTCTACGGAGCAAGCAATTTTCAACTATCGGTATTAGAGTCATAACGCATCAATAAGGAACGAATAACCCAACTGAACAAATTGATTTTTTAGATTGAGCCGAGCTAGACGATGTGTAGAAAACTGTTTTGGGATTCTAAGTGCCCGTTGGTGTTGTTTGTCCAGGACAATCTTCATGAAACCAGAGAGGGTGAAGCGTGTTGTCTCAGCGTGTTGTGTTCTACATAATTATTTGATGCAAAACTCAACAACCGCGTACTGTCCGCTTGGATTTGCGGATTCGTATGATCAAAACGGCGCCCTAGTGGAAGGAATGTGGAGGCGCAACCTCCCAAGTAATTCTTTGATGGACAGCGACAGAAACTTAAGTTCACAGACTTCAGGATTCAACAGACCAACGGACCTGGCAAAAGGGGTCCGACAGAGAATATGCCAGTACGTAAATTCAGAGGTGGGTGCCGTTCCTTGGCAGAACGAACGAGTCTTTGGAATACCACAGAGCTAATTGTAATATGGTGGATACGTATTTATTTGGAAGCTTTCATTGCAGCCCTAGCTAATGTAATAAACTGAAGATTTAAATCTTCTACAGAATCTTCAGGCAGCGTAGATAACATTCTGTCTAGATTAGCGTACATACTCATATACTTAAGTGTAGATTTAGGTTGATCAGCTTGCATTTTTCTCAATTTGATCAAGTCTGTAATCCCCTCGCATAGTTTATCAACTGGGGCTTCATCCGGTTGTTTCCTCTTTTTACTCTGAGGAGCCTGTATGGAGTATGATTATTTAGTTTGAATCAAATAAAACCAGTGTTCTAATTAATATAATTACATGATTTGAAGCAGAATAGTTTGACTCGGTTTTCTCGTTTGTAGCCTCACTATGGGTGTCCATCACATCAACAAAAACTGGCGAGTTGTTGGTATTTGGGGAAACTTCAGTTGGATCTCCTTGCTTTGCAATTGATGACACCGTTCTGCAGATAATGTTTAATGAGCAATTAGCAACGCGAGGTTAAACATAACATTACTTCTAATAAGCTTATACTTAAATACTTATAATTGGTCGAAGTAGCTTCTGCGTAAAACTTCATGCATTCCCACAACTTCCATCCGTCGAAAGCGTCAGGATTGAAAGACTCGTCTTTTGAAGTACCGTCCTCAGACTCTAAAAGGGCCGCATCTCCAGATTTCCCCTGAATTTTAGAGATTTTTCTGTACCTCAAAGCATCCTTCATAGATTTCCAAGCAGCTTTGCACTCCGACACTACAAAATTGATGTAGATTACTTATTCTGAAGTTCTTATTTAAATGATTCTATTGAAAGCTTGGATTTACCTGATTTATTTAACTGGGCAGGCACCTCCTTCCAGCAGTTCAACTGTAGGTCACATCGCTTAAATGCGTCGTCGTTCTTATCCCATAGACAACGGTATGTTTCCACTTGGTTGGCTAAGAGTATTTTGTCAGTATCGGAGAATGCAGCTGCAGATATTTTGGTCCTCTTCGACTTCGGAGCACGTGACATGTTCCCAATTTCCTTAATGGTTCAAAACTGACAATTCTGAGTGTGGGAATTAATTTTATGGAATCTTTATTTATCAAAGATGTGTGGTTCAAATAACACACGAAGATCAATGCTCAATGATTATTACAAACTCTATGCTTCGGGGCGATTTCACCGTGAAATAAGGGGTACTCATTTCACGTCACCCCCTGGTGAAATCGGGAGTTTTTCACTCCGCGGGAGAGGAGCGTGAAAACTTTCACGTTCGTTTCACTCGCATCCTGAGTACCGCAAAATGAAATTTCTTGATTTCATTTCACTCACCCCTATTTCACAGGGTTTCACGCGTCCTGAGTACTAGGCTTAAGACAAGTCTGTGTCATAAATAAGGACTTAAGATAAGAACAAAAGTCATGCCAGTGTTGGTACCAATACGGAATACTTGAGGCTTTGTTCTTTCTCTGTGTATTATGGACATATATTTTGCGACCCACACCATCAGTGACTTATGGAAAAGCCTTCTTATGAGTAGCAGATTGTCTCACACGGCAATAAAAGTTTTGTTCCATTCCATGTCTTACATGTCACACAACTTCTCCTCGAACTTTCTCTCCATACAAGTAAACTTAGTCCTTGGGCAAAGACTTAAGGAGAAGAAGAAGAATAAGAAGACGGGAACAGGAAACTGAGAAACTTTGGTATTCATTCATTTCTGACCAACTCCAAATGTAGAATAGAACAAGTGTAGTAGCATATGGTAGAAGTTCATGTATGAGTTTTACTAGTTAAGCTCCCCTTCATTGAATTCAATTGCTGAGAAATGAAGGACACATTTATTCCTTCGAATGGTTACGATAAGCCACGTCGTTTTATTTAAAGACCTCTCTGAGGTAGATTGGGTAGTAACATTATGGAGATGTGGTTGTTTGTGTCAAGGGAGAGAGAGAAGTGAAAGTAACGATGGTTGTGATAGTCTTCGTATGTTCTATCGCATGGAAAAGTGGGTTATCTATGATTCCACTGTGTCTCGCAAGACTTTCTCTCAGGTTCTTTCAGTCTTCATAAGATCTTTTGTTAGGAAAAGAAAAAAACTTGTGTAAAGAATACACAGTTTAGGAAAGAACATCATTTCTGAATACGAAATGGGAAATCGGTCGTGCCGTAAATCACCATGAGACGAATAAAAGGAAAATTTAAAGGGGAGTCCCACAAAAAGTCGACCGTGACCTGCTGCTAGTGGTGCTGGTGGTGGTGGTAGGGTTCGCAGGTGCTTTATGATGTCAGGAGAAAGCTTGCAATAATATACTTTCCCCTGACACGTATACAAGCCACCCACCTACCGACCATGGTGACTGTGGTGAAGTGGCTTTAGTAGAACAGCTACAACTACTTTCCTTACCGTCATAAATTCACCTTTAGCGTTTATTGAGAAGGACATATTCGTGTCTGGGTGTCTCACTTCCCTTCAAGCACGTAATGTCTGGTTAAAGTGCAACCGTTCAGTTCATGTGGCTAATAAATGTCCCCCCAAGTTGGTCCATGAAACGCGTCACACTTCTATATTGAAAGTTTGTCTTCATAAGCGTTTAACTTTATCTTCCACTTCCAGTTTATTTGCTGAACAAAGCGCCATTTTCTTCAACTTCTTGTCCATTATTCAACCTTACAAATTAAAACAAATGAGTGGGATGACGTTTCATGTGATGTGGAACCAATGGAACGTGGAGTAATGATTAATAACTGTGTATGAATTACTCCATTGTTTTACATGAGATATGAGTCACATGGATTTAAATTGTTTGTTATATGAAATCATTTATACATTCCTAATGACTTATACTTAACCTTCTCTGGTTCTTATTTAACAGGACTTGGCATTGGCGTACTGTAAACATGTAGAACGAGAACACCATTCCGCCTACGAAGACTTTGTATCAACGCGTAACGAGCTGGCTCTCGACGTCGCTTCTGTCGCTCCAAACCACATTCCAGCTAATGTACACTATCACATACATACAGTATTTTAATATCTACAAGTAGATTTACTGATGAAACTGATTTACAGGAATGTATGGGGTGTGGTGAGTCCATAAGGACAGGTCAATTGGCAGTGTGGGCAGCAAAGTTCGGAGAAGACGCTGCGTGGCATCCGAACTGTTTCCAATGTTGTGAATGTTCGTCTCATCTAGTGGACCTGACATATTGCAAAAACGGTGACCGTACGTACTGCGAGAGACACTATGCCCAGCAAGTCCGACCTCGGTGCCACGCCTGTGATGAGGTACACATTTATTACTTCTCCTAGACTCTCTTATTATTTCTTCCAAGAAGGAGATTGACAAAGCAGCCTGACACAAAACTTTCCATCTTTGGTGCAGTACATTTAGTGGAGTTTGGGCAGACGAACATATTTACTTCATGTGTCTCATCTCTTCCAGAAGTGTCCTACACACTTTAATTTGGGAATGATGTGTGTAAATGACGGATGGAAGAGCTTGAAAGTCATAAATGGCTTATCTTCTTACATATCCTCGTCAGTTGTGGCGTTTCTTTGTACACGAAAACTTTATGTGGGGTGATCTAAATTGTATCCTTAGACAAGGAAAATGTAGGTTGCTTTGTTACTCTACTTCTTGTTAATTACATAAATGTCCCACTTCATCTCTCTGGTCCTCATCAACTTCCATCTAACAAAAGTATGAGGCATAAACTCTCCTCCTTTCATTTCTCGTTAATCGATGCATTACACAAGAACTGCACACATTCAAAACAAGTTGAATGAATGAGGAAAACTGCACACGAAGAAGGGGAGATATGGGAAATGAGCCAAAAGCACTACGGAAAGAGAGAAACGGAGAGATCTTTCCTTTTGCACCCGGATTCGGGTGTTGTGCACACGACCCTAGAGAGAACCCGATTTACCCTAAAACTCGCGAAAAAAGAGGAGTGGGGGGACCTTTTAGGGGTATTTTTAGTGTGTGAAGTAACAACTCTTATTAAACACATTCCATATGGTGGTGGTACTACATGTCTTCGTTGGCTATCATTAAGAAGACCCTAATGAGCCTCAAAATGACTTCACAAGTAACCATCTTGCTACATGCGTTCTTTATGTGTGTTTATTGTGGGAGAAAGTTGGCTCCGCCAAGTCTATACGGGGACCAGGTGGAAACAAATGGTCAGTCGTGAGGTCATGAGTCATACATATCCATATGTCCAGTCCAGAATAGTCTGGATCAGTGTGATAGATTACAACGCAATTTCACATTGCCCCATGGTTCCTAAGATTAACGGATTACTTCAACTCATTGTCAGTACTCTTTTCATTGAATCTGATCTGATAATTCTATAAATGCGTGATAAAGATCTTTTGACACTGGCGCTATCCTTGGACTTAAGAGTAAAAGTCACAGTACTAAATCTATTGTAATAATAGTAATGGTGGTGGTGTGGTGGTTATTAGGTACTAGTTGTGGGTGGAGTAGTGGAGTCACATGCAATAAATCTCAAAGCATAAGAAGGCATACAGCCAAGAAGGAAGAAGAAAGCGAGAGTGGATAGTTGAATGAATAACTGGCTGTTTGTGTCATCCATCTCAATTAGTGAAGCCAATTAAACGAGCCAAGGGTCACAAGCTTTAAATAAAGACGTAGCTTTTAAGTTTCAAATAAACACTGCGCTTCTACTTTGAATCCCACTGAGCTTTGTACTATTTTGTTTATGTTCTAAAAACCTAATAACAAAAGTGGGCACACATTAAAGATCTTTGAAGGTGGCACAATACTTGCAGGCATCTGCGGACGTCAGTTTCTGAGAACTTTTTTAGATGGGAATTAGTAACTTAATATGAATGAGCTCAATACGTCATATGCATACGGTTTAACAAGGAAAAAGAAAGCACAGAGAAGGACAGATTAGGTTTGCAGGGAAATTAAGGTGACCGAATTCTTTCTCGGAATCTCAGGTTGCGTAATAAAAACCGGAAAATTGGGTTAGTAAGGAGAGAAATGCAAATGATAGGCTTTTATGACGAGAGGAATCTGCAGAGTCTTTGGTTAAAGAGTATAAAGTGTACAAGGGAGTGAAAGCATCCGGTGAACACGTTGATGAAGCTACGTTTTGTAACAAATGTTCCTCGACCCAGAAAGATTGGGATTCTTGCAAAATACTGAATTTCACGAAGGCGTGTAGCTCGACACTCGAGGTCTGCTTTCGTGAGAAATAACATGGCTATTTAATCGTCCATACAAATACGTACGTATATAGATTTTTGGCTTACGAGACTCCCAAACTACTTCCGATCATCAGACGATCATAGAACCAAAGGGGAGTGTGAATACTCTCTGGGATTTCGCAATTTGCAATCTTCCCCAAATAATTTGACATTCAGACTTCAGACTTACGAGTTTAAAAGAAGTTTAGGTCTTGAGAAGTTGAGAGAGCTGTGAGACCCAAATTATGTGGGAGATTTTTTTCCTTCATTCATGCATTCCTTATTTCCCGTTTGAAAAGAAAATATTTTTGTTCCGAGAGCATCCAAAAAGTCTTTCCGTATGTGTGGAGGAAGTAGAAGGAATTTCTGCTGGAGATGTTTGTCTCCATCTTTTTCACTTCATATCCGAGGGGCGTGAGTGTATCTCACGTATTTAAGATTTAAAAGATGAGATGAGATTTTATAGAGATATGCATCTATAAGTTTGTAAGGGATGACAGAGGGTTAAAAGTTAAGTACATATGCAAGGCTTGTATGCAGTAGAAAACCTTCTTTTTGCTGAATGTGTGCCCATCTCTGCTTATATGTATTAGGGTGGTGGTGTGGGTGTACATTTCTCGGGTTGAATCACCGCTCAAAGTGTCCGAAATAACTTGGAAGTTGCACACGACTCGACTCATCCTTTGCACACGAACCTAAACATTTCGAAACTTCAAAACTTGGGCATTTGCTCCATAAGAATCTCGGGAGATGTTTTTTATTGTTGGGCTTGTCCATTTGTCTTAAGGGGAAATCCATCTACACACGCAACAAACATCTGCCTGACGGAAATGCTTTAAGACTTATTTAGCTCACTTATTAAGCTTGTCTGAAACCTAATCAAATGGCGAGGAAAACAAGGGCAAGGTCAGGAGTTAAAGATGTACGTAAAGTCATAAAGTCTTATTCGTACTTCAATTCTTCTTCGCCATTCCATCCTCCCTCCCCAATTAGCGGAAGAATAACAAAAGTGACGGAATGCGAATCCGATACGTGTGCAAAAATCTCGAGCTCGCTTACACAAACAAATCCCTGCGATTCTTTGTGCAAAAATGTGTAAATTTAGACAAAGACAAATGTCCAAATGTTGTGTCATTTCCTTTCACCGTCCACCAATACTTACTTTTCTTCGAAACACATTACGACTTACGACTTTTATTCTTTGTTTAACATCCTCAGAAACTCCTTTTGACAGGCAAACAACGGACTAAGGAAGAGGACATGACAGGTTGACATCGCTCTAATGGTCTCACTTGTCCCCTGGAATGTATCCAATTGGTCAGCATCCAAACTTCACATTAATTAATCATTCTTTGTTCCTACCACATTCACTCGTATCTTCACTTGTTGCTTGATTATCGTCAGTTTAATTGATTGCTCAATTAATGAATGTCTTCAATCGTTCCGTGTCCACAACTTCTTCGTGTGTATGTCCTTCGCCACCAACTTAAAGTTCTATGTGTGTGTCTTCAAAATCACTTTTACTACTGTTAGATTCATCTTATTTAGTTTGTCTGGGGCTAAATGAACTTATAATGCTTGTTACAATCCATTCGTTCCATCTTGTTCCACATAACAATCCGTACAATGTCTCTGTAAACGTGTATGATGGGACTATCGAAGGTGTCGAAATCTCCATACTGTGGTGCAATAATGAACGCTGACTCTCCTATATAATATATGTATTGGAATGAAGGCTCATCCACTCGTGAGAGATTAATAAGCTTAGCTAAAAATATACCCGACATCCCACCACATCTACTACCGGAACCCTACCCGCTTTCTACTTCCACTTACTATTGCTTTCCACCCGCATTTGCTTTCAGTCTCTCACCGAATTCGGGTGTGGAGTTTACCCAGTGCCTTCTCTTCCAGTTCTGGTCTCCAAGTGCCTTACATACTCCAAATAGTAGTGGGTTTAGTGCCTCATCGTCATCATGGGAGACGTGGAGGTTCAAATGCAAGTTTCCACCTCGGAGAAGAAGGTGAAGAAAGTAAAGAAGACTACCAAGAAGACTTCAACCACAACGAAGGACGGATCCATTGAAATCCAGGAACAGACGACACTCGAAACCGAAATCGAAGGAAGCGATGGGGGCAAAGAGAACTTCCTCCCTTCTCTTGATCAGCCAACCATTAACACTGCTATTACATCTGATGGCGAAACGTAATTATAGCTTAGATTGCCTTGTCACAAGAGGACTTAAAGCACATTGGAAAAACAGTCTGGAAATACTTTTTGGTCACGGCTAAGCCTCTCTTCATTAATCTTTGCATTCCTGACGAATTCAATTCCACACTTCGGAAAATATAGAGAAATCTTAAAAGAGAAAGTCAGGAGTAAAGAACTTTTCCCTTTGATAAATGAAGAATTCCATTCTTGCAATGAAGTGTTGAGGACCCGAGTTCTTTTCTCATTTTTCATGAAAAGGAAAGTAGAGTTTTTGGCACTGAGAGACTTATTGCATCATTACAGACTAAATGACTAAACTTAATCTTTAATCTGAGAAAGTTGTAATACACAATGCAGAGTAAAGACAGAGGGGAAAGGGTAGCCTTGAACTTCGGGAAGATGAGAAAAGGTTACCCAAAAGTCTTTGGTGACCTACTCACCTTTAAAAACTCCCAGAAAGGAGGACGCTTAAAGGTCATTCAGAGAGGGGATTTCATACATCCCATATACTATAACCGACCAACCTACTTAATAATCTTCCAGTGTGCTTTATGATAAAACTCTTAGAGCTCCAAGCTATACTCACGTTTGGCCATCCATCACCTATAACTTTTTGAGGTAAATTGCTTATCTCCTTGTAGCTTAAGCTTCATACTTTTCTACGTAGTAGTACACTAACTATAAACATGTAAACAGTAATCTATACGATCATCTCTCATCCGAGTTTCTTTTATATTTCTTGGTAGCGTGTCTGCATCTCATTTAATTTCCATGAAATTACCCTCACATTGTGTTGTTCGCACAAGACAAACAAAATTAAATGAACACATCACACAAAAACTTTGTTGTATTATTGAGTCGGTGGAGAAGAAGAGGGAGGTTTACTGACCACTCCCACTATCCTGACTTTACATAAATCTTCGTAGATCCTGAGATTGGAAGGATGTAGCAATAAAGCAACTTTTAGTTACAGAGGGAACGATAAAGCTAATTGCACAGAGAAAAATGCGAACTTCGTGATGAACACCTGCACGCGTGGGCGACCTGTTTGGGTCCATGAAGGCTAACAAAGTGTTGTCCATCGTTTCATTCATTCGATTTGTTGTGTGTAAGGTGACCAAAGGTATTAAATGGTAGAGATTGGGGATTCCTTTGGAATCCAGCTTCTACGGGAGGTGGTGGTTGGGGTATAATTAATTCAGTAGATGTGGTCTCCGTAGTCATTTGATTTCTTGATAAAGTGGAGCTAATTGAAGAGGTTTGAGGAGAGACAAGACAGGGGAGATGGATGTGTGGTGTGCTGTTGTGACACTCAGGAGACACATTGATGAATGTGTTTTGTGTGTTTGCAGTTGATCTTTAGTGGGGAGTACACGAAGGCGATGAACAAGGACTGGCACTCTTCGCACTTTTGCTGCTGGCAATGCGACGAGAGTCTCACAGGGGCGAGATATGTCCTACGCGATGACCATCCCTATTGCATCCGCTGCTATGAATCCGTCTTTGCCAATACTTGTGACGAGTGTGCGTCCCTCATCGGAATTGACTCGAAAGTATGCACACCGGCTTATCTATGAGACTCTTTCCATACAACTTTGAATGTCACCTTATCATGTAGCGCACAACAGAAGGTCATCAATGTGACCTCGGAGATTTCTGAGAAAGATTGGAAAGCAATACTTTATATGTATGCGTGTGTTTCCTTTGCAGGACTTGTCTTACAAAGACAAACATTGGCATGAGGCGTGTTTCCTGTGTTCGAAATGCCGTGTGTCCCTTGTGGACAAACAGTTCGGATCGAAGGCAGACAAGATCTACTGCTCTGCATGTTACGATGCTGCCTTCGCTTCCAGGTGCGACGGTTGCGGAGAAGTCTTCCGAGCAGGTAACTTTTTCTTATTTCTGCTTAACACGAACATTATTATACTTAGTGAAGACCCCAGCCCAATTTTTGCAATGAGATCATCGTACCAAGTCACGACACTCTTAACTACGAAGAGATAAATGCATTAGAACTTTTTAGTATCACACACGTACAACCTTTCTGCTGCCTCCTTCGCCCTTGTCCATCCATACATGAACTAAATACAGAAGAAGAATAGTTTCCGGTGGTCGCTGGTCAGTCGTGGTCATTTATTGGGCAGGTGGCGAGCTTCCGATGAGGCAGATAGATTGTCACACTTTCATAAGACTACTTGCTATTTATGGCATCAATACTGTAAAAAGATCGAAGAAGGCTGAATTACCTGAGAGAGACATTCACTCTCGCATATAGTCACTCATCAGTAGCATCCCAGTGTCCACTACGAAAGCAACTACAAAAGTAGCAGGACCAGAGAGCAATAAACACTCGTCTAGTAATCCTAGTTGATCTAGTGTGTTTGCTAGAAGTGTCTTTGAAATAGTCTTTAAGTATTAATCACTAGTATCAGTCATCATAATGGGTGACTTATCAGATATTTTGTCCCGGAAACTTAATCTAAGTTCCTCAACTAAGGGAGGAGCCACGACAAAGTTGCAATTTAAAAAGACAACTCCACACAGAAGGGCTCATGAGACTGAAGACGATGTGGCAGTTTTGTCGCTTATCTTACCTGGAGAACCCTTCCTGTGTCACTTGGGGGATGATTGCAAGTTCATGAATCCTTCTCACAACGCTCTGGGTATAAAATACATCTATAATTAATTAAGTCTGTGATCTACAAACTAAAACTAAGCTGTGTGATTTTTATTGGGGCAAAGTGATAATCATATTTACTGTCGAAGCCGGTTGATGATAAGTCTCTAAGGTCGTAAGGGTCACTATTGTTTGTGATTGAGCCATGTAGGGAGGAAGAGGAGGAGGATATAGTGTGGGTGATAGTTTCAAGGCAATTCATCATCATTACTACAATTAACATTATTTTTAATGCATTTGCGTAGTTCATAGGTAGACAAAGTCTATTTATTATTATGGACGGTGTGACCGTGAGAACAGATGCACTCTTTCCATTGTGTCAAATCTAGAGAGTGTCACAACCTCCACACTCCATACAAAGATCAATTTATTTAAGCCATCTTCTTCAGTTCAACCTTAAATTAGAGTTAACTAAAAATAAGGCACACTTATTAATCCTCAATGGA
>JAQGAB010001795.1:0-14506 GCA_034696565.1 Isotomurus graminis
TTTAAGAGTCCAGTGTGTTTTACGCCACGACGCTTTCTTTAAGTGTCTCAGTTCTACTGAACTTTGTTCTTTTTTATTGTCTTTCGTACTAAAACATTCTTTGTTCACCGTATGTCTGTCTGCCATCAACTTTGGAAAAAGAAGAGGAATGTTATCTTCCGTTTTATTTTCCTTTGGTGCCGAGAGCAAGTAGTCACGAATTCTAACTATAGACGTCTACTGACGTGTTTGTATGTATTATATTGCACGTCGGAGCTAACGGCTGGACTTTGTCATTATCACAAGGGAAAAATTTCTAATTTCCGGCTGACTCCTCTAAAAACAATTTTGTCCTGGCGGAGATCATAAAACTTGGGTATTAGTTAAGACTCGGGATAAGAAAAACAACTTGTACATGAGCTTTTTTAGTCTTCGTTGTTTTATCTCAATAACTTTCACAGAGAACAATCTTTTCTTTTGCCTGTCTCCTTTCTCACAGTAGCGTATAGAGTTCATAACATTAATGTGAAAATGCCCACGTACTTACCAGATCATTGCATAATACCAAACACATTAACTAGAATACTCTGACGCATATGGACTACCCTAATTAAACTACACTCTCAAAACTTGGTTTTGACGCTACTGAATATTGACTAAACGGAGTTGTCAACATTTCTATCTTTCTATCACACAGACGCTGGTTGCACAGATTTCATTGCATGTGTACCTTTCGACCGATTGGAAGTGAAATTCCGTTGCTCAGCAAAACTTAGAATCTGAAGTATCTTTAGCCACGCTATTTTCAGAGATGTATTGATTTGATTAAGTTGATACACTCTGAGCGAGTAAAGAGCACACAACTGTATCAGGCTGCACAGGTTTATTTCACCCGGATAGGTCCGAGTCCAATTTAGAATGCAAACAAAATAAGAATGTAGTCTATTAATTCCAGGGGAGTAAAGCCTGAATTTTGTAGAAAGGAAGAGATGAGTTGCATGTTGGGCGACAATTTAAGGCAGACGGATGTGTATCCATTTCACGAAGGGTTTGGTGAGAATTGTGTGAAATAGAAGACTAAGAAATAGACTAAGAGACTAAGCTCGAGCAAAACCAAAGCGGAATGTAAAGGAAATCAATTTGCACTTTATATAGACAGAGAATCTCTTCGGGAGTTGAGTCTATCAGAAGGAAAAGAAAATAGAATTTTTCCATTTGAAAGAAATACGCCAATATAAAATGAGATAAAAATAAAATGTATTTATTTAAATAGGCAGGGTTTCGAGTTTCCAGTGAATAATCTCTCAAGTAGATTTCTTGTGCTAAAAGAGTAATAATGGGATTCTCCATCAAAGGCTTTGAATTTCTGGATTGTTCTTCACTTTAATACACCTGGTGATTGATCTCTTTATACTCTACGGATGGATAGGGACATTTGTTTATTTCACTCTTATGTAGTTTATAGGTATTTAAGCATCTTGGGTAGTCCGCTGAAACTCCTATATAGTAAAAGTATTATATAACTTGTGTGCGAGATCACCACTCTGATTACGTAACGATCCCACTGATCCCATTAGATTTTTCTTTTGGGAGTTTGTGAGAGCGAAGAACGACTGATATAGGCAACCGGGTATGAGGCACACGTGTATGATTAATTTCGAAATGCTTTCTTCCATTTATATTAGTTTCGTCTTAAGAAGTAAGAATTAATGGCTTTCGTAGCTAATCACGCAAAAGAGGTAGAGAAGAGGATTCTCCTTGTAAGTGCGGACCATTGTAAATTGTAATGACGTGTGTAATATCATAGCCCATACAAAAGGGTAGGAAAGTTCTTTGAAGAGAAACAAAATAAACAGTTAGGAGAGAAGAGAAAGTCTGAGGAACAATAACAAAATTCTTTGGCGTAGTCTTAAAAGAGAAATCCAATAGAATGGAAAGAAGGAGGAAGTTCCCAAAACACCGAAACATTTAGTAGTTAGTGTTTTCTCATTTCGCCATATTTCAATAGTACATTGAGACAGAAGATGGTCTTTCTCCACCAGTTACTTTCAGCTGCTTTCTTCAACTAATGTTCATCTCCGACATCACAAACTTTGACCTCATTTCACTAACAAAGCCAAGTCAGAAATGAGATTGGAGAAATGTGCATCAAAACGTAATACGTTCAGAAGACAACATTAGTCGGGCCTTAAGTGCTCACTTTTTGTGCATGAAAAAAGACAAGTATTTGTGTACAAGAGGAACGAGGAGCTCTTATGATTCGATCTGCTTTCCCTTCTTTAGTGGTAGTGGATGCTTTGTAAATGCTATGCAAGCCCCTCTTATGTATATCTCTCTTGAGAGAGTGTGTCTTCCTCACATTATATTGTGTAGTATTTGTACTACGTGTCAATAGGTTTCTGTGAAACCTACGTCAGTCGACGGAGTGCTTGGCAGCCAGGCCAGCCACACGACATTGGAAAAGAAGAACTTTCTTTACTAGGAAACATAAGGGCAATAAAAGAGGAAGAAGAACACTCGTGTCTGCCTTCCCTACTTACGACTTGTACCTTCAGATTCAATCACTGTATTATCCTTCTTTTTTGTCGTAAAATTCTTCACTTGTAAAAATAAAATCTATGAGGAGAGTCAACTGAAGACTTTCTCATTATCGTCATCACTAGCCTCGTTTTTTGTACGCTTCTTCCTTTTGAAAGTGAATCTCTGTATATCCACTAAAATCCTCTTCACCATCCATCCACCATTACTTGTTCCAGTCGAATGAAGCAGATTCGATTCCACTCTGATTTGGATCAGAATCACGAGCTCACAGATACACCATTTTTGTTTGATCCACTTCAACTTTCTCGGCCCAGAAAATGAAGTATTACGCTCTGATCCTTACACTTCCCCGGATGAATTGGCACGGTATACTTTCCCTGGGTATTTCTATATCCAAGATTGTATATATATTCTTGTGTATATAATAGTACTAACTTCTGCTACTTTCTCATGTTATGTGCTTCTTTTATGCTGAGCAATCCTGTCATCATTCTGTCTTGTGTTGTTAAGCTATTCCCGGGTACTGTGTTTCTTTACGTATTTGTCACATGTGTAAGTGTTTTATGACTTTAGCTTGTGTCATCAAAATGTGACATATAAATGTGTACGTGTTTGTGTATTTGCCAATTATGTAATGGACTTACCACAAGTATTGCAGTAATACATGACGACTCTATTTTTGTTATCACAGTTAGCACACGTTGGATGAACATCTGAAGAAGTGTGAAGCAGAAAGCGCAGTAAATGATCAGTCGGTGGACCTGAGCTGTCCTTAAGTGCAGTTGGTTTCCTGAAACATAACAAAGTTAATTTACTTCTTTATAGCAGACATAATTAAATAAGCAACGAGAAAACAAATATAATTCTAGACCAATCCAAATACACTATTAATGTGTGCATCCGGTCTGAATAAAAGTACAGAGCACCAAAGGGAGCATAAATCACATTCGAGCTGAAGGAGTAAAAAGTCCTTTAGCATTAATGAATGCGGTAAGGGAGGACAAGGTATTTTGGGTGGTGTGTTTTTGTCGACTCTGATATGAAACTCATAATTCAATAAGTTGTGTTCTATTGGCCAACAACTTTCTGTCAACTCCTAAACAACACACGAGATTCATAGAAGTGAGATGCACATTAGAATATACTTAATGTGGAAAGTTAGATAGATTTTTGGTATGGAAGAAGGTTCGCGATAAATGTTGTTGTAAAGGTTCAAGTCCTCCCGAAATTGGGCAAATTGCCTGACATGTTAAAAGTTTTTAAGCGCAGTTGCTCCAAGCGAGAGTCTTCCGCATTATGGAGAAAGCCAGGCAATGGGAAAAAGAGAGAAACATTTTCCATAAAACAGATTTCCGTCAGCTTCGCATCCCACGCTCAAGCTTTCACCGTAGATGAACACTTCCTCCTGATATTTCCTCGCCAATAATTTTCCCTTAAGCAACGCTTTCTGGCTACTTAGAAAAAAAAACAAAGAGTAAAAGTCAAATGGAAATAAGCGATATGTAATCAACAATCTGTGCAATTATTGCCTTATTTATATGCAATTAAATTGCTTTCCACTTTTGCAAATAATTTCTTACTAAGCTTTACATACGAACTGGGAATATAATTTATTGTGATTTTTTGCCTCCTAAGCATAATCTAGGATGTAGTAGTTTTGGTAAAGAAAGATCAAGAAACACTTGGTCATTAGTACTTGGAACTTGGTGACTACAGAGCCTTAACAAAGAAAAGTAGCTGCGAAAGAGATCTTAAATCATGAGGAGAGATGTGGGACAAAATGTGTTTGGGATTCCAAGAACGAGACTTGAACTACTTGAAGAATCAAGGGAAAGTGGATTTGGGAGTAGGAATGGGAATGGAGGACAGCATATTAACTACTAAATTTCATTAACGTCCAACATTATTCTGGATCACACAGTCGTAAATTACTTGAACTAACATTTCCTAACCACACTCCACTACTACTAGTTTAACAGAACAACAAGGAAAGTCTACATATTTGCAATCACAAGTTATACAACCACAGTAATCGCATTCTATTCTCCCAACAGCACTACAGCAATTACAATGATCACCTTGTACAAAATCATCCGTGGAAGAATTACAAACTTTATTTGGACATTTGTGTGTTTGTGTCTGTACCATACTAATTGTGCCCTTTGATCTTGTGGTGTTTTGTGCACCCTGGAAATCCTCTGTGAGATGCATGACTGTTTCTGTTTCAGTGTTAGAACGCTTGAGCGACCATTGAAACTTGACAAGTTAATAATATATGTCGGTTTGTATAATTAGGTTGAATTGCATTGGTATTCGAGCACAAAGCTTGTGGGAAGCAGTATTGAATGCAGATACGACAGTATAAATTACGAATATATAAGGTATGTGATATAGCGTTACAGTACAAACAAATAGCCTACAATGAGTATTCTAAAATTACAGCAGCTCATTCAAGTAATCGACGAGAAAATGTTGTAAAAAACTTTATAGCATAAAAAGATTCACTGAGGGATAAACAAACTATTTGGAATGTCAAGGAGTGTGCCTTTGATCCTATTACTTCTATAAGTAATACCAAATTCACTCTTACTCTTCCTTAAGGAGAACAAATCTTTAGAAGTGTAAGGTTGTTTTCACTCATAATATTAATTAAACTAGACTTCCTAGAGTTGTAATTTGATTTGGTGCCTTGTCTTTCCTCAGTAATAATCAGTAAATGCCGATTTAACCGATAAATTGAACTGTATTCTCATGCAAAACTTTCTAGATTTAAGTAACAGACTTAATTTGATTAAGTTATTTGTTGTCCAAAAGAGTCAAATAGAACTTCCTTCGAGCTTTCCTAGGATTAAATACTTAATCAGATTAGGTAGCAGATTTTATCTGGACATGAATACCTAATTGAAAAATTCAGCACAGCAGTATGGAGGCCCAGGAGTGTACAACAGTTGCTTCATTCCATTTTCTACTGCTGCGTCTGTCACAAGCAATATCGAAAGTTGTAAGTGAACACCTGGGAACTTATTCGATTTCCGCACTCTGCTCAGCTTGACTTACCGTCTCCTGAAACAAAACTTTCACATCCTTCCCCTCGAGAATTCTGTGCTTCGTGCACTTCAGTGTGTATCTGTTTCACTGGGAAATTAATTCACATTCCTTTTGAGCTTGGAAACAAAATTTACTGTCCTCTTGGAGAAACACAATTAGTCTATAGTTCAGATATGTGATACCATATTTATTTCACCTACGATACGCATTAACTATGCAATACACATCATCACACGTGCATGGCTAATTCACAATTGACAATGTGTATAAATATACGGGTAATTTTCCCCCTATCTATTCACGAGTACCTGCATTACGTAATATAATCATGCAAAGTATAAATACTACCTCAGGAAGACACCTATCAATTCCAGCCAGCCATAGGAGAATTAACATATTATTAAAGTAAAGCCCGAAAGGCACACGATTAATGCAGCTATTCTATTGCGTCTAATTCTCAGTTCTAATCTTCTAATTTAGACCAGCGTGTTTCAACATAAATATTACTTTTCGGATTTGGCTGGAGGGAGGGAGAAAGTAGCACTGCAAATGGAATGTGCTCCAGGATACATGAAATAGCTGTGAGCTCTGCTGGTACTTAACTAGTGTCTTGAGAATGAACCCCAGTTGAGATAACGAAGAGAATTCACTTGGGCACATACTGCGAAACCATACTGGTGGTGAAAGTAATAATAATATGAAGTCATAATAGAAAGTATTAGGTTCAATTATGTTCTAATGTAGTCTATTATTCCGGAGAGTCTATAAGATGACACAAATAGTTTTAAAGATTTATGATCTCCTTTATGAAGTATCTTATTTCCCCAAGACTGACTATACACATTTCCTCCAAAGTCATTTCATTTATTGCTTCAATTTAAGTAACGTTGGATGTGAAAACTATATGTCTGTTTGATGAGCCAACCTACTTTTTGTGGATTCAACTCAATTGGAAGCATTTCAACCCGAAGGTTGGTTAAAACTGTAACAGTTTCAGGATATTATGCTGTGAGTCAATCTTTATTATTACAATTTACTATTACGATATTACCAATGTCTTTATTCGTCTTGCGTAACTGCAGAATTAATGTAATGTTCTAATAATGAACCAAGTTCTTCTTGAGGCTCTTTAGGTTTTTTGATCCCCTCGAACTCCGAATCGAAGAAATAAATTACAAGGTAATCTCTTCCAATGAAGCGGAAGCGACATACTCCCATGAAGTTCATTACAGTTAGTGTGTATCCCTATTCATAACCTCAAGAGAAAGTTGCACGTGGGAAGATAAAAAGAAGTTCAAAGCTCAAGAATTTGTACTTCTCTACATTTTGCATTTCCGCAAGGCACGCAGCAAACTGATTTATTACATTCATATAGAGTAATAAGCGTACTACTTGGAGAATAACCTACTCAATCGATATTCGAAGGAAACGAGAACTTTCTCCCTTCAACATTCATGAATCAGAGACAAAAACAGAAAGGAAATGGTGAGATATTACAAAACAATGAAAGCATTCGCAAAAGTTCCCATCGGAAATAATAAGGTTTGACACGCAATTTGACTCTGATACTTCTTTCTTGCCATTTCATCCTTTGTCTACGAAAAACTTTATGGAAATGTATTATTGGATCTTTACGTGTACAACTAATAACTACTTATGATGAATTAGTTTTCAACATGTTACTCATATTCACTTTCTCCGTTCCTTCCAGAAAGAAGCTTTACTATTAACCCGTTGCTTTGTGAGTTTACAAGCAATTTAATGTTTTTCTCTTCATCTAAAAATACTTTTCCCAGCAACAAACTACGGCGAGGCGTAAGATGTCCTACAAGTACAATCATCAACATTGTACAGAGACGTAAAGTGCCGAAAATAAAGAAAGAACTCTTGGAAGCCCGTCGTCTACATGGGTTATTTTATGTGTGCCACTGTGTGCGAGTAGTATTCAGTACATTGCACAAACATCCCGTTGAAACCTGGTCTGGTCTCTCTGTATGTGTGTGCGTTCAATGATTTCTCCTTCGTAATAATATTTCGACGAAAGAAATAAAGTTTTAAGTGCAAAGTCTGTCGAGAGAAAAACATAATGGGGAAAGGAGTTTGTTTTGGACACAATGGAAAGCTAATGAGAAAAGTGTGGAGTGAAAGTTACTTTCCTCCTACGGTTTCTCTTTCATTCTTTTCACCAACCAACATTTATGGGCTGGACATGAACTCATCGATTCCTCTAAAATTATATTTTTGCTTTCTCTTCAATCTCCTCTGCTCTTTGCTTTCTTGTGGCCTCAGGACTCGCCTTCCGATCTCCAAGACTGGAATCCATTTGCACTTGATCGAAACAAAAGTACCCTATATGCGCTCTGTATGCATACTGTTAAACTCCACTTCCGTTTGTTCTAACCAAATAAATGGCCCGACTTAATGTGCTCTACAAGTGGGTAGAGCAGGAGTTCATTGATGTGTGCAGGTTTTATGGCAGGGTTCCGTAGGCAAGGTACTAATAGTTATACTTGCTTTAAAAATTGTGATTACGCAGAGCCCTGATCAGAAGAAGAAGGTGATTGAGATTGAACTAATATTCCCTGAATTCTTATATATCGTCTTGGGTATGTTTCATGAGAAATTCATTTCAAAGAGACGTCTTTCAGTCCTTTTGTTAGAAAAAACGCCGGTAACTATGTTGCCATCAGTATTATTCATGCAAGGGAGAGCACGAGACACAGACATACCACACAGTGTCGTCTCCCTCTCGAGAATATTTGACTTTTATTGATTGCACACAGCGTACAGACACTGCAGAAGTTTATTCCCACAAGAACATACCGTATGTCATTCTAACGGCAAAAAACTGGTAATTGCCCATACATTTCTTGGTTCGTTTTTTCTTTATCGTAAGTCTGTGTATGACGAATCCTACGAGGTGAAAGTAGAGTGACTCATGAAATCCCGGTTGGTTGTGCTAGTACACAACATCCAACTTTGCAGGGGTTCTGGCAGGGGAATAAAAAATAAAAGAAATGTGTTTTATAGTTATTTTTCTACTTGTCTACATTACCTTAAATTGTACTGTGATTTTAATACCGTGCAAAATGCACTACACCCAACACTCCAGATATGTCTCCTTTCACTGGTCCCACTTAAGAGTTTTTTTAGATTTTGAACAATTTACAAGATTAACAGATACGTCTTACGTTCCAATTGTCTTCACAACCTGCATTGCGTCATGATATTTCTGCAACAATACTGATACACTTTGCTGAAAGTGTTTAGGTGCGACAGTGTCTACTAGTACTGGAAGATAGAAAAAAGTTGTATGCACCAAAATTGTGTAGTGTATATGAGTGTAGAAAGCAGGCACGTATTTCTTTACCGTTTATGATGCTTCTGAAAATCACCTCAGTGTGTTCATGAAAAATTAAGGAATGTTTCCCAGTTGTTTTGTTCCAAGTTGACGTAAATTAGATTCTGCAGTGCTTTAACAGTAGGAAGCAAGATGCTTGAGGCTATAAACATTTGCTCTTATCATTATTGCTCTGAATCTGAAGGAAAGCTTAAGAATTTTCCTAATGGTTCCAGCGAAATCAAATTATAAAAGACAAAAAAGGCTGGGCAGTTAGAAAGAAGGAGTAAAAGGATGATAAGGTAATGACTCTGTGCAAAAATGGAAACACTTTAGAGTATTTCAGTATTTGTGCTGTGCTGTGCAGCTCCTAGGATGCCTCATGGTTTTAGCGTTATCTGTAGTTTCGGATGTCTACTGTTTTCCTTACGACATTTTACGTGGATAAGTCGGTTGTGACTGTGGAATGGTGTTTTAATATACCAATTCGGACGTTTCGAGTCATCTATCAGACCTCATTCATATATGTTTTCCCCAATTTCAGTCATGTACTTCAAGAGTTGAACTATTGCACATCAAATTATATCCGCATGAAAGAAGGATGGGTTTTAGAGATAATCTAGCGGAACTTGAGGGACAAGAAAGGAGGATATAGAACAGGATGCGGGATGATAAATTATCCTCAGAGTCATGAATCCTCGGCTATGACAAAACCACTACGGCATATTTTCGGGCAAGCGTGTCTCACATTGGTTTAAGGGTAATTTTACATTCAAATCACACCGAATCCAAGGATCTATTCGTGTGAACCTTTCCACGGTTCTGACCCCAAGGTACGTACACTTCTCATTCTTCACTTTCCATTAAATATCTTTCCTTGGTATCTTACATAAAATACTGCAGAAACTTTTCATTAGCTGACAGTTTTACTGGATTCGTATTTCTCATTATTGAAAACTGGCAGAATATGAGTATCTCAAGCCTGCTTTCAGAAATCTCCATTTACTGTGCAAACTCTTTCGCCAAGGATGTCACAAGAAGATTAGACTGAGAAGCTAAGAACTCGACGTAAATCCTCTTACACACACAACGACGTCTTTTTATTGGGATTATTAAGAAGCTGTTTGCAGAAACTTTGATTTTTCAATCTCAATCTCTGTGAATTGGGTTTAGAAAGACAAAATGAGTTACGAAAGTGAATATGAGAAAATAAGTCTGCAAGCGGGTCTTTAGTGGAGGAAGCGCAGTATTCTCATTAGCATTAACGAGTATGTCAAAATCATATGAGTCTCATTTCAAATCAAACTTCTGGTTAGTGAGTTGACTTCCCAGTGAGAGGAATCCACAACCTCGGAACATAATTTGGTGAATGTGAAACGAACTCGAGAAAGTGAATTTATTCCAATTTTAGTAACAGGATAAGTCCCACTCGTCTTCATCTTCTACGAAACCCAGCCAATTCTTAAGATTTCGGGTTGCTCTCTCATTGTCATCGAAAGAGCTTTCAGTCTCTCTCTCTCAGCTTACTTTCTATAATATCACTCTGCTCTCTAGTTAACAAAGTTGTAAATGAGTTCTTATTCTATTCCCTCAAGTCGTTCGGAACAAGTCATTAATCCACAGATATTTTCGATCTCCCTTCTCCTAAGAGGATAATATACTTTAAGGGTATGAAAGATGGATTTCCCTTTCCATTTTCTTATTATAAACTACTTTAACAACTATCTCGGCCATATTGAATATTGAAGTTTGTCTTTCGTAAGTTGGGTTAATGCTGAGCTCGTCCGGATTTCCGCCCTTGTGATACATTCCTCCACGTTCTGGAATTGCTGTCTCAGCAGAACATAAGTTTGCTTACATGAATATTATCAATATTGCTATTTCCCTTCCGGGGGTTTCTGTTCTAATGATCACAGTTCCTACAATAAACCACCTCCCTGCCAATTAGCTTCTTTGTTGAATGCTATCTTTGATGAAAGCGAGTAGTTTACAAACATTATCTCATTACTGAATGCCTGTCTGTAAAGCACAACACTGCGACACGACACGACATGCAAGATTAATCTTCTTAATGCTCGTCAATCCAACTCTCACCAACTTGGGTGCGTGCACGCTGAATACTGAATGTATATTTATATTTATGAGATGGGACTCTCCTTATGCGTTGGATCATTAGTGATTTTAGGATTGCGACGATATCTATTTTAATTCTGACTCAACAGCCACAGTGAGGTTAGGCAAGGGCGTCATGTCGCTACCAATTAAGTGGAATTTCTTCATCATATTAAACCCAGAAATGGAAAGTTGATGTGATGCAGCAGAAGGAGAAGCAAAGCTGTGAGTGAGTACCATTTCCCTTGATTACTAGAGTGGTGTGTTGACTGACTATCCAGGGATCAAATCTGTCGGCTTCATTTCAACCTTCAGCGAAAGGCGTTGGGATGAAAGTAGCGAAAGAGAAGTATGTAACACTCTTCAGTTCGTCAGTCAGTGTGTCTGCTGTTGCTTTTACTCTCCTCAAGCCCACCATTTAACAATGCGTATTACATCTCTGACTTTTCGAGGACTGGGCGTGAAATGAAAGTTGGTATGATGAATCGAGGTTCTTTATGAAAATGCTGTGCATGAGAGAGAAAGAAAAAAATTGATGATGAAAGGTAGATGAGATGCGGGAGCATGAGACTCTGTAAGTGGAATGAATCAAAATAAAGTAGATCTATGCAAAAGCCAGTAGAGGTTCGTTAGGGTGAAAGTACGTTACACAAGGTTTTAGTTGAAGGAAGGTGAAAGCGTATAGAGAGAAAGAGTGAGGACACTTGCCCAGAAATAACCTGCCTTCTCTTATTTCAGACTTTCTCCCTTGTTCTTGTTATTTTGTTATGGTATCGTGGAAAGTAATCGAAATCGGGAGTTCCATCTCACCTCCTTATACAACTCCGAGTTATTAAGGAGACACTCCGAATGAGTATATATATATACAGACTTTATATGCTATGCATTTGCGTGTGTAGGGAAGGATAGACAGGATGTTGAGTGTAGATACGCGTGTTTATAAGTAAGATTGTCTCTGGGGAACTGGGATGAAATTGAGATTGTAGTTACACACATATTTTTCATCAGAAGTGGCTTATTAGTCTAAAGTTTCACAGTGTGTTGGATTAGTTAGAGAAATGTAGCTATTAATAAGTGAAATGAGCCAAGAGTGTTAATTTATGGGAAGAAGTTGGAGTGAGAGATATACTTACCCACAAAGAGGACAGGCTAGTTTACTTTCTCCAATCCGTCCTGGCAAGCACTTGGCACAGAAGGAGTGATAGCAGGAAAGGAGCCGTGGGTCGTCATACACGTTGTTACAAATGAGACACAACAGTGGATTTCTTGAGCAAGACTCAAGGGTCTCTAAATCATGTTGATTGATAATACTACTCGCAGGAACGTCGCTAGCACCTCCAGGACCCGCAGTTCCTCCCTGACGTCGATCACCACTACGCTCCACTTGAATGCCAGGGGGAGACTTCATTTCGTCCCTTCCACCACCACCACCACCACCCACTCCACTACTAGTACTTTGATGTCCTTGCTGACCCATACTATTTGACGTACCTGGACCCTTTTTTCTCGGGTACTGAGAGGAAGGGTGAGTCATATGCGGAGGTGGATGGTTGAAGTGGTGTTGATGATGTCCAGAAGGTCCTGCACCACCCCCACCTCCGATACTGCCCATTCCAGGCGCGGAAGAAAGTACACTGACTTGACTCTGAGGGGCTTGAGGCATAAGCCCACTGCCTCGGGATGGTGGACGTTGCTGCCAACGATCTGCAGACGAGCCTAAGACTGTCTGCTTAGCCATCTCTTTAAGTTAGGAGATTGCGAGGTCTAATTTTAATCCCTAATTGTTACGATTCATGGTGAGCGTCTGGTAAAGATTTTGTGATAGAGGCCAAGAAACGTATGGGTATGTGTATCTTACGAATACAAATTATTATAGTAGACACTCCTCCGTAATTTACTGATAAGGACTACTATCAACTGGTAACCTTATGAAGAGTTTTACGCTTCATGGCGAATTAAGGTGTTCTATGATTGTACAGAATGATCACTGGTTATGTCCCACAAAGTCATTTTGTAGTGACGAGCAACTGCTGTGATATAGCCGACAGTAGCACTTGGCCTGTAGGAACAGGTGAAGGATCGAATAGACTCACTGCATCCCGTTGGAAGGTTGGATAGTTTCCGTGTAAAATAAATTCACCGAAAGTAACAAAGTCTGAATAGCGGAAGAATTGATTTAAATAAAGTGAAAGTTGGAGAAAGTGTGGAGTGACATAATTTCTGTTAGCCGCCCGCTTTTGGAATTGGGATCTGTGGTGGTTGGTGGAGGAAGCTCGGGGACTTGGAGGCCTGAGAACTTTGGTCAGAATGGGAATTCAACTGAGAAAAGACTTGGAGATCAAGTTGAGTACAACACATGAAGAAGTTGACTGAGGAGAGAACTGGGTCGTCAGTATTGCGCATCCCATCCGGAGAAATCCGATCAGAGACTGCTGGAAGTTTTTGGTACGGATTTGCTGCGAGTATATCCTTCGCTCCTACTCCAACACCTTCGTGTGAGGATACAGACTTTCTCCAGAGATGAGTCCCTCCGTCCTCATAACCATCGAGGCTCCAGCTCAAGTAAACAATCTTATAGCAAAAACTACTCGACCTTCTTACATATGTTAGCAAAAGGTCTGTCTCTCTCTGCTGCAACATCCTTATTTTTAACCCTCGTTTATCTTCCTAATGCCACCCTCTTTCAAATTGCTCCTTCGAATTATTCCTCTTGTCAAAAACTTTATTCCACACTCATATAATAACTCCCTTCTACGTTTGGTGACTTTTCCTCCCGTCATTTATACCACTGTCTGGGTCTTCTGAGGTTTTTTGCACCCATCAGTAGCCTCGTTCTGTCAACCATTGACTATGACACGACGATAAATGGGTTCGGTATAGTATGTAGGTAGAGTAATAATAATTTGCAGCTTAGCACAGCAGATTAGAATGCATGACTGATGGAAAGGGACTTGTGAATTCAAAAGGATTTACAAGGAAGAAGGGAAAAGAGAGACCTTCCGATTTTCTCTTTCTACCTTGTGGAATGGAGAGCTCAATATTGCGATATGGATAGGAGCGAATTTGAGAATTTCCCAGATATTCTGAAAAAGGACCACAAACTATGGATGGCACACATGACACAAGCCATTCAAGCCACTGAAGCAGAAGCAATTCCATCCAGACATGTTAAGCTGAAATGTCTGAAAAATATGAGAAAAGTTTGAAATGAGCTAAAAGAACTGTCATAAGGATTTTGAATGTGGACATGAGGATCAAAGTATGAAGTAAGCTAGACAAACGATTTATTGTGTGGTCAAAAAACGACGGACGAGTGATTAATCTACTTTGAAATAACTTCGGTTAAAAGAAACCCGGTCTCTTTCAGGATAAACTGAAATCATACCTTTCTGTAGAGGCTCGAAGGAATCGTTCACTTTAATGTTGTCGTTCACCTATATCGACATATTTCTTTGAGATTGCATGTGATGAGTTTTCTCTTAAGAA
>JAQGAB010001796.1:0-14501 GCA_034696565.1 Isotomurus graminis
AAGCTTCTTCCCTCACAAAGATAACTGCAATAATCCCAGGCTCTACTATCTTGTGGACAAATGAAATTCCCCAAGAATAATACAAGCACACCAGACATGTATAAGGCTTCTTTCCCTCCAGTAGGCTCAGTTTCATCTTATCAGGGACTATAAGTTGTCTCCTCAATGAAGCCGATAGACGAAGAATTGCTTTCATTATTGACAGTACCCGATGCACTCTCTACTTGATGGACGCATCTTCACAAATCAATACATCTCCATTTGGACCTTCCGTCTCAACAGCCAATTGTGGATGGGGAAATTTTACTAAAAGGGAAAGTACATTCAAGCTACTCAGCCTCCTGTTGCTTTCACCAAACTCACTTAGGACTTCATTCTCTACCACCAACTCTCTTCTGTGTCCCCTCTCTCATTTGGTTACATCTTCTTAACTGACCAATCTGCATCTACTGACTACCTCCATCTTAAAATCGTACCTCACATCTCAGATCTTCAAAACTCTTTATCAAAAGATTGAAAAGGGATAAAGAACTTTATTCTAGAGATGATGGGCTTGATTCAATACACGAATGTGTCAAATACAACTCCCCCATAGCCAATATAATTTTTCCCCTTAAGCACTAAACGTCTCAACTTTCCCTTTCCTCTTTGAAGAGCACATTTTTGGGGATTCAAGGATTCAACACTTCCAGTGTGAAGTGGAAAAAGGGGAGACACTGTTGGCTTGGAGCATTATTAAGGGAAAGAGATGTGTCACCTTGAAGTGAAAGCTCCTTAACACAACCTGCCTTAATTACGGATTACTTTTACGTCTAAGCTGATTCATCTTACTTATGACTCCTTGTGGTGATCATTCTTTCACAAATCTCATCAAAAGAAACACACCACCAGTTTAAGCTACTCTCCTTGGAGTTTTAAGCTTTAACAGTTCAAATACTTAATTGCTTTTATCCCCAATTCCCACGCATCCATTAATGACATACACTCGTACTTCAATGACATTTTGATCACTGGAAAACTTGGTTGCACTCCACGTCAAAAACTCTTTCCATGAACTGAAATACTTTGAAACAAATACAACTCCAAGTATGACAAACTACTGACTTGTTACAACTGTCCAACATTCGGTAGAGTTGGGATGAGTTCAAATGCCATAAAGAAACCCTTACTCCCATTTCCTAATGCTCACATGAATTCAATGTTGAAATAATATTTGTTTTTTCTTCCAGGTAAGTCCAAGTGCTGTTCAATTCCCCCGAAAGAGTTAAGAGTGGTTTCCAACGCATCAAACTGCTACACACCTTCTCTTCTGTGACCTAAACTTGCCTCTGTCAGTTAAGACCGAAACTTTAAGAGTTTCACTCTTTCACTCACATTGCTTTTTCACGTTATTTGCAAAGCTACTTCTCCATAGGCTCCGTCCATTTGTACGTGTGGGTGGACAGGTGACAGGACAGATGGGTTTCTTGGTGACATTATTGACTTGTAATTACAATCACCCTGGTTACTTTCTCCGCAAGGAACCCAACAACCACCGACAATTTGTTCCCCTCTGTATCATGCACGATCACAACCCATCAATTACACTAATTGTCTTCTATTACTCACCCCCGCAGCAGTAACTCCCTTCCATACGACCCACCGAACAAAAATAAGCAGATTTTTCCACTCTCTTCCCCCGAATTACTTTTGATTGCATGCATTCGCTTAATTACTAATTCCATAACTCAATTCCTCAATACCTGTCTTCTCCTGTCCTCCAGTAACCCTCAACCTCTCTAATCCTCCCAAAAAAAACATAAATGCACACACGCAGTCCAAAGGAAATGCTACTAAATAATTTTAATTCAAAGTACTTCTTACTCTGTTGACTTCTTTTTATAGCGTGTCGTGAATAGGAAATAAAAAGAGGATTACAAGTAAACTGGTAGACCTCTTGAGTTGCATGCAGAGTCAAAAGTATGTAGGACACTTGCCAGTCAGTCAACACCGCAAAGGTCTACCCGCACACACATCTCCACACGCTTTCAGGTGAATTTTAAAACGCATCTCCAACCGGAAATAAACTTCCTAAGTAGTTATGTTTAGCTGATGTGGGATGGTGATATGATACACGTGTATTAGCGGATGTGATCAATCTTTTTAACAAACAGCTCCTTTCAACTAACTTATCACCCTATTGTTGGAAACTCCCACTCACTTGTCCGCTACTACAGAAACCCTTCTGGCCCTTTCACACCAAATTCCAACCATTACTTTCTTTCTCCATTCAACTTATTCCTTAACATTGGAGTGACACCTGTGACAATACTTTGACCTCCCAAACTACTTTCCAATATTGTTCATCGAGCTTTTGATAAACCCACACTGGACTTCATCCCAGGGAAACGAGGGCATTAAATGGCCAAATACATGTCCATCATCTACCAGAGAAAGAAACTTCTTCTCCGTACTTTTCATATCGTGTTACTTGAAAACACTGCCTCTTTCCATCACCGACTTATCATGGGATTACATATCAGATTTCAAACCCAATCAGTTTACCCATCCAACCTTAACATGTTTCTAACGATGGAAGAGCAAGTACACACAACAGAGGACGTCCAAGATTCCTAAATTCATACCACCCTCCTGGGTTCTCATACAAGTCAGTGAGTTTATCTATCTGAAGCTTAAAATTTCAAATAGCTCAAGGGAGAATACGGTGTGTCAACAAGTAGGAAATATTAAGCAAAAGGGTTACAGGCTGAAGATCAAGGGTTATAATGTCATAGCCAATCTCTTTCCCTTCAGAGAAACGCTTCGTATCTCGAGTCCAATTCACGGTGAAGGGAATGCAATAAAATCCAATGAAGGACCAATCTCATTAAAGCTGAGGAAGTGTGTTAACACAATTAAGGAACAGTGAAGTAGGGAGGGTAGGAGCTTATGATCATCCGGGGAAGGTTGTGCAATAACAGAGATGCACAGAAGGATGAAGGACAAAGTGAGTACGTGACCACCACCGGGGTGTAGGGTTCCCTTTAAATCCAAGTGATGAATGGATGCTACCGATCACAAAAAACGCTGTCCGGGTTTTTATAGTTGAGACTCTCATATGTACGATGAGGCTGTAGGGAGTCCGTGTAACAAAAGGTTCAGAAATCTCCCCTTCAAGAAGAAATCTCATGCTTCGAGTGGCGTACCTCCTCAACTTTTACCACTTGCCACCACCACCAATCTCCTCCAAAGTATACTTGGACATTTAGAAGATGAACCAACAGGAATTCATTCCTCCATTTAATGTCATTCGCGATCACGGAACCATGAGACAACCCTTCATCATTTTACTTCTCTCAAATCTCAATATGACTTTAAAAAGCTCTTCATACAAACGTCTTTTAGTTCTGGAAGGAATGAGGAACATAATTCGCATAAGAGAACATTTTTGAGGGAAGAATTGTAGAAGTAAGTGTGATCTTCCTCGACCGGATGTATAATTAAAAGTCTCCACTAGGTTTTTGCTCATCTTATTTGATTCTCAGAGCTTATCTGGAGCGAACTTATAAATCCTGCGAGTAATAACGCCACTGCTGAACTGGAATGATAAGGACAGTGGTTTTGAGAGACCCGTGTGCCTTGGTCCATTAACCATGAGACGGGGAGGCAATCCCTCTGGCAATCCCTTTAGTTAGTTACCCTCTGGATGAAACTCACGATGATTGAGGAAGGAAGGAGTCATCCAGGGCGAAAGACGAGAGACCCTTTGAACAACTGCATTTCCTATGCCTTAAATGAGGACGGTACTGGCAATGAGATGATCCATCCTCACAGATAAACCTTAAAGGAGCAGAACATAGTCTGCTAGTGCCTCACGGTTTAAATGGAGGAGCTTTAAAAGTAAGAGAATGGTGAGGATAGCAGGAAGGAGGTTTCGAAAGAAGCAGCCCTTTGAGAATCTCTAATTCCGTGTGCATGTGTCCTCTGTAGTTGCACCCCATCGACGATACTCACCAAAGTCCAACCCCATGCAAACCGAGAATCGTCGACTCTATTTCTTGCTCCAGAATTCAGACTGAATCAGTTGTTCTCATTGAGCCATCCGTGTCAGTGTCACTTTAGTTAGGCTCCTCAGCCACTAACTCTCCAAAACTATATCTCCTCTCCAATAATCCCCTGACCTCAAATTCATCTTACAACTGACACTGACACTGGACACTGCGCCAAGCACACTCTTCAGAATATTCCTCATGACTTATCTCACCAGTTCTAGCGTGCCTCCGACATATATGTGAATTTGTGATATCCATACCCAATAAGATTGAGGAAACATAGTCACTCGCTCATAATCTCTATTAGCTCAAGCAACATATTAAGTGATCAGTGAGCGTCAAGTGATAAATGTCTATGAATCAAAATTACGGATTTATTTTTCAAAACAGTTTTTATTTGATTCCTACTTTTGGACCGATCTTCAAGTAAGTAGCCAATCCTCTACAATTCATACTCCAAGCCATATTGCTTAACTATTCTTACTATTTTACAAGAATGTGTACACACAAGTCATATAGTCTCATGTGGCATCATCACATTAGATTGCACTCACAAAGCATCTCGTAGACCAATGCAGAATGAAATTCTAACTCAAAGTGAATCATTAAATATTCTCCAGTATCACATTACAAAATACAAAATGTATTCTTTCCCAGCAACACGTTTTATGGAGTCTCGTTATACTCGCTATGTACTATTTTAGCCATGCTAATGACACAGGATGACAAGAACTGGAGAAAAAAGTTAATTGCACACTCATGAATGTAAAGGAAATGTGTGTGTGTGCGTAGGACAGACTCATAATTTCTGTTGTTTAATGAAGTTTGATACTTTTACTCACGCATCTGTTTGTTTAGGATTTAGAAGCTTTGAATCTCCCTAAACTATTCATTATTACACACAGTGTCAAACTAGCCAATGCTTCCTACACCACAAGACACTTTAACTCCAAGAATTTCACTCATGTGTCTTGAAGAATTCGACCAATTCGTATTCGTATTCACGTGAACGAAGGAATAAGAGATAGTAATCCATTTTGAATCGCTCGAAGGTCTTTCCCTACATAACTCCATGTCCTTCCACGTTTCAACCATTAAAAGGGAGCAAATGGGACCATTTGGAAAGACTCTTCCAGAAATTCAAAAATATTTAAGTACTGAACTACAGGATACCAATATGGAGTCTCGGCTCGTCGGGCATTTACATCCATTCATAAAAGGAGACATTAAGCTATAGAGGTTTATTTAACCCAGAAGTGTCAAGTGAGACGTACACAAGTGATTTAGGAGTAATTAAGACAAAATCCTTCCAGTAGTAGAAGACCTTCCCTTCATTGTCTTTTCACAGGTCATAAGACAAGTACGGAGTTAACCCTCAGGCCATTTATACCGATTATCCCAAAAAGTCATAGTCACCAAGCAATAATAACCATGTCATTTGAAATACCAACGACATTTTACACTCTTACTGGGCTTTCCTTTTTGGAAATTCAATTTAATGAACCTTTAGTTCACACCGTTGGGTAGTTGGGTCCCAAGAAGGTAAAAACGGCAGCATATATTTTTAAACTTCAAGCCAACATCAACACTAAATAAACTTGGCGAATCGAGAGTCTACAGAGGAACAAATATAAATCGGCCTTGTGAGTCTCAATAAGAGTCTCCTCCGTCTGTTGAGTTCCAAGAAATGGCAAAGAAAGTTAAGCGTAAGGGTAACAGAGTTTATGAAGAGACCTTCGATGTAGCAATGATATGTTTATGTGTGGTGTGTCTGGTGTGTGAATTGAAATCGAGACTGACAGTGGTGGTGGTGGTGGTGGCTTTAATGGCTTAAGTTTCGGTCAACACAATCTCACTCATTCACACACCATAATAATATTTTGGCAACCGTATAGATTCTTCCACGCAATTTCCCACCTTCACTTTCCCTCTATGGGATTTAAGCAAATTATAACAACCACGAGCTGAGTTAACATCCCGTACAATTCATTACTACCAAACCCAAATACTTCATTAAGAAACAAAAGCAGTTCATCCCAACCGATTCACGAGTTTTTACAATCGAAAGTATTGCACGTGGAAGTAAAAATGGGCTACTTGTCTTAGCGTCTTCTCCGGCTCATCAGATGAACCTTCCGTTAAAATATCTTATCTCTCCACATAAATTGACCATAAGAGTGTCTGTATAGAAGTAGCCATACGGACGAGCCTTCCAAAACTCCCAACCACTCTAGTCTCCTCAAGTAATCATCCTCGTTCAATAATCCTGTCTTCGTATATACACGACCAGCTTACCTGCACACAACCTTTCCCTACTAGTCCCTACACTACAGACACCTTCAAGATTTCTCCCACCTTCTCCTCCTTATCTCAACCCTTCTCCATCATCATCCCTTTAAGCCAATGGCCGAGAAGAGAATACTAAGGTCCATTTAATAATAATGAAACGAGACACCTTATCAAAACTGATAAGCCAGAGAAAGAAGAAGCAAATAGTGCGTAGGGAAAGAGCAATAACCCACAATCCACACATTCACACATCTACAAGATCAAAAAAGAGCATAAACGCACCAAGCATAAATATGTCTTCAAAAAAATGTACCCACCGAACAAGCAATTGCACCAACAATGATACACACACACACGAAAGAGAGACTAGACAGCAAGTGTAGCTTCACATTAACAGCCACCCTCCACCTCCTCCAGTATTCTTCTCACAAATTCAAATCTTCAATTCATTCACATTTTTATGAAGTCGTAAATTATCCATAGTTTTATTTCTAACGCAACTATACTCACGATGACTTTGGTCCAAACTGGTTCTGCTTGTGTATTCTCTCGTGAAGGAGTTGGTGTAAACGCCAGGCTAACTCTTATATATTCCAGCGTACTCATTCAACAAACGCTGTCTCCTCATTACATCCCCAAACATTTTGCAAATTGCAATACCTCACAAGGTACACAACCATAGAAGAGTTTTTGCAAGGGTCATACATTAACAATTCCATATGCTTAGCTTTCTGAAACAAAGTTTAATGAAACTTTATGCCCATCCCAAATCTCCCTGTAAAACGCCGCGTTACTCTCTTGATAAACCTTAAATGAAATAGTTACCACCATTTAACTCAGGGTTTAATATATTTTTGACTGATTAGTATGTGGAAGTTAATGGAGGTTTAAAAAGAGTGAGAAAGACCAACAGAAGAAGTCTTTAGTCCATCCACCGAGTGTGTTTATCCGATTGGACGGTTTTAGCGTACAAGACCACAGAAACTCCAGAATATTAATAGTGAAGAAGTAGGGACGAATCATTATGAGTCGGTTGTGGTGCTCAGAACGCTCTCTGCTACTTCTCACAATGTCTGTAACTCTTGCAAGGAGAGATGCAATAGATGGAGAGAGCTTTTGGAGATACTTCATCTCTCTATCGCTGAGGAATACCGGTTTCTCTCCTATAAACTCTCCCTATACGTCTTTCCCTAAAAGTTATACCAACTGAATACTCCTCAAGGGTTTTTCTCTACACTCTGCAAATATTTCGGCATCCATGTAAAAACCTATCGTCTTCTAGGCTTAATTGTATTTGCAAACTAGAAATAACCACACGGATCGCTATTTCATCCCTTTCAAGGTCTTGAGGAGGGTTTCCTGAGGGTGAATTGATAATATTTGTCAATCAATGGGCAGTAGTAAAGGATATTCTTGACTTCTCCTCACATGAAACACATGAAAACCCCCACTGGATCTCCAAGTAATATTTGTGGATGCTCCTTCCACCAGTTTCATCCCTCAGTGCCTCAATGAAATAATGCAGACTCCACACTCATATATGCTGATACTCGAAGGGGCGTTTCAAAAAGGTTCTTTTATCCGTTTCACTAGTTGAGATTGTGCGCAACTAGCGCAGCAAGGGAAATGAAAGTCCTCACACAAGAAAGTTTCCCTGTCACCACAACTGCCAGCCTGAGATCAACCAAACTTTGTATCCGAAATCCGAAGGATGTGATACACAGTTTTGCCCACAAGTCCCGTCCATATACAAAGTCTCTCTCCCCGTCTCTACACTAATAATGAATGACAATTGCATACACACACCGGCCATTTCGCAGAGTCACATAGGCAGACACTCACAGTCACGCTATATATGATGTAACCTTTCTTGGTGGAAATAATTCGATTCCATGCTCGCTCGAATTCTTTATGTAGATTTAGTCCTGAACTTGACAGCGTGGCAAACACATTATTGTGCAGAGGGAACTATAGGGAAATCTGGTCATTCTGTACGTCTGAGATGTTGCGATGAGTGTAACAGCACAACCCAGAGACACTTGAAGGAAGTTTGAGTCGTTAAAAATCATAAAAATTCCCTAATTTTACAACCGAGCCCTTCTCCTTTTTAGACCCAAAGCTTTTACATACTCTATTTATTAAACCAATTCGTTTTTTCTTACTGTGGAGTGTTTAGCACTGTCCATAGGCAATTGAGAGGTTGTAAAACAGAAGTAGAATCCCTTCGAGCATTTTATATCCAGCTCAAAAGGTGGTTAGTGTGTGACGTTTCAGGTTAATTAAGTTCCTTACAAGAGACAAATGTAGAAATATAGCATTCCTTATATTTCTATAGAGAGACTATTTTTGCATTCATCAAAATAAACTGTGAATACAGAGAAAGAAGGTTTCCAAAGGAATCTCATACTACTTCAACATTGTTAAGATTGTTAACCCGTGTAAGCACAAGTGTGTAATTTGAGTAGGTCTCCTTTCTTTGAGTCGAAAAAGAGTCTTCAATAAACTCCATTAGGAGTAAAGAGAATAGACAAGTTCAGAGGGTCCAGGATGGAGCATCGTTAAACCTACTCGTATCACTATAAAGATTTCCTTTACCTGAACAACCAATTCGTCGGTACAGCAATCTTTAATTGGGTTAAACAGTCCGAAGAAAGGGTCTCTCACAATTCTCAAAAGAAGTATATACGCCAGTCCAGCCGTACTATTAAAGTACCTCGCAAGGTTCCGAAGGTCTCGTCACGTACACCCGTTGATTTCTCTAGAAAATATGTGAGGAAATAGAATTCATAAGAAAAGGCCAGCATGCATCACACATCCGTTAATATTCTTTCACGTCCTCCTTTATTCTTAATTAATTGGACAATTTACGAAAGCTCAAAAAGGATTAAGTCTGCAAAAGCCTCCTTGAATTTCTGTTAACGGATTGTACAAAGAACCCAAATAACTTAAAAATTTAGAAAATACTGCTCCTGCTGCCATGTGTGTATATGGCTCATCCGCCCAAGCAACTTCATTTTAAAGATGCCCTGAAGAACAGCTCTCATGTTTTAAAGTCATCATGGCGAAGCAGATGGTTGTCTTGCGGGAGTCGCTACACTCCCAGTCTAAATTCTTCACCAGTTTGTACCACACAAAAGTCTGCACGAATGATGGAAAGCAGGTGGGCTTCATTCAAATCATGAGAAACGGACATTCTACAGAGATGATGTGACATGTCCTGACTTCTTTAAAGGAACACATGACCTTTGATGTCCCTAATAATTCCTCAGTCCTTCCACAACTCTCATTCCCAAGTTCCCATGAGGTTCTTTATCCCCTTTTAATGTCACTCTCTCAAAAATACGATCAAATTCATAAGAATGGATTTGAAATCCTTTCAAGTGTGATGGTTCATTGTTTCTCTATTTGAGCGTATCAGGCTGGACCAGAGAGTGTGTTTGGATTACTGAAGGATAGACGGAGGAATCGTTTGACAGGCAGGCATAAGGCGCAGAGAGATGAAGTAAAAGGTCTCTATGGTCTAACAGGGATCCTCAAAAACTATTTACACACACAAACACACTTGCTATTTTCTCCATTTTGGACGAGTGAGTAATCCTCAATCTCATTGAGTCCAGAGAGAAAGACTCGGATTGAACTCTCCTCCAGACCCATCCGAAACAAATCCGAATTCGAAAGTCCATTTGTAAAGATCCCTTCTTTCTCCCTCCCGTTAGGCAGTATACAACCAGATCCACGGCCAATTAAGAAGCCTATGATACATTCGATGATGGACGTGGCAAGCAATGGTGGTCCATCCCCAACACAAGTAAATGATTCCATCTCACTCCACAGCTACGAAATATTAACTCCTCAGGCCCTTCATTATTATTGGACTTGTTTTCTGAACATCTCTAAACTCCTTCTATCCTCAACCTCATCCCCGTCTTATTTACCAAACCTCAGAGTCACTTCAAACGATAAATGGAAATCCTAATAATTGTTCACATAAAAAGTACTAAAAGAAATAGATAACATCTCCTGCTGTGGAGTACTTGATTCATCCGGTTAGTAGTGATAAGGTTCGATCGTATCGAAGGAAGGAAGAAGGGTGCAGTTAGTTGAGTCAAGTGTAGCAGTGGCGGAGTCCCAACTGTTTCGCCTGTGCAAATCTCAAATGCAGGTGGGTGTGACTCTTTCCCAGTCTCACCCTTCCTCACAATATCCTCCGAATCTCAAAGTGAGGGTGCATTTCGCCCCTTCCATTTTATTAATCTCTCTCCTCCTCCCCACACTGCGCCAGAGTATTTATTCGCTATTCCAGTCAATCCGAGATGCAATGATGAAACTTTATCCTCCACAGCTCCAAACTTTGTTCCCCTTAAATGAGTGTCAGTAGGGCTTCTTACTCGTCATTCTAATAATTACTCTCGTCATCTCTCTCCCCTTTTTATCACTTCATCAAAAAGTGTCCCTCACTATGACACACACTAATATGCGGCTAAAACAGAAATCAGTTTCCCATCTCTGGTTTATTCAAGTTCGATTAGATTCATTCCACATTCTCGGTTCGTGGTTGGCTGGTAACGCCGCTAAGAGACGCGTCTCCACTTACCAAAGTCATTTACGTATCCCCGAACAGACCGAGGAGACTTTCAAACTCTGTGCAACTTTCCCAAGGTTCATCTACGGGTTTAATTGACTTGAGGAGAAATCCCGGGTCCGTACCTTTCCTATTCACAAACACCAACTCTACGCGTCTTCATGCAATTTCGTACCACTCGCTCTTTCCCATGCCTTGACGTGTTCGGAAGCACTTTTTCATACGGAAACAACCTTGTCCTGTCATCCTCCCAGCCTTCAACTCACGTACTACGCAAGGTTAAACTCATTCCGAGATTGCCTCGCCATACGTGCGATCACTTGCTACAGAACCCAACCCAACCGCTAAGAGACTTACATGTAAATCGTCTACAATCTCCCACATTTCACACCATTCTTTTAATATCGAATAATTCATTGCAGACAGTAGAAACGCTCGACCATTCAACATGACACTAGTTAACCTATACAAAAAATACACTTTCATAATTACTCTCCCTCCTGAGACAAAGCTTAGGAAAGTAGTAGCTCAAGAGTAAAGATGTCATCTGGACACTCATTTAACAGAACAAGAGGAACTGGGTTCTAAGAACTGACGTGGGAAATGGAATTCGTGTTTGCAAATTCACGTAGCATCTGTTAGAGATCCACACAAGAATTGCGAGTACATTTCTATTAACATCTGATGACCAATATGATCGATAACATATTTTCATACTGTGTCAATCCCTCGTTTGTACGAGTATCAACCTGCCTCCAATTCTACCTTTCCTCCCATCCCTCATCTTTCCCGTTCCTTCGTCAGCAAATGCAAAACTATTTCTTGTAAAACTTTGGATTTCTTTTTGGCACAATTACACATTCAAACGGATCACATTTACCATTTCTTACGTCACCACAATAGTCCACACAGTTTGTAAACTCATGCCACGCCAGTCTCTAACTGATGAGAGATAATACACGAGGATTTTATTCTGCTTCTCCTTCTGGAACCGAAGGGTTGGTATTATTTAAAACAGACACGAGGAACAATAGACACACACACACCGTCGTCCCTCTTGGGATTCCACACATCGTGCTTTGAATTTTAATTCACTATTCATCACACCAATCAATGAAAGTTTTGTACACTTCCTCCAGTTCCTCCCATCCAAACGTACCTCGGGAGCATCTCATCTCTCGGTTCCTCCGGTCCCTTGAAACACAACAACCTCTGCTTTTTGCCTTTCATGTGTTGTTACCTATGAACTCTTTCTGCTTTCTGAGACATCAATTAACTCCTGTTGATCTCACACACCCGCCTTGCTTACTGGAAACCATTTAACAATTCTTGGTGGAATGGGATGGCTTTGAGTTTCTGGCAGTATTTTAAAAGTCACGTGTTCTTATGGTTTACAGCGGTGTAGCGACCCTTAGTCCGTCGACATCAGATTCGTCGACCGAATGCAGTGCCTCTCCTTACTCTCCGTGTTCTTATGATCTTTCCTCGGATGGGAGTTCCAGCTCCAGTTCTGGTGGGGGTGAAGGAGTTGGAGCGTTTTCATGTTCACCTCCGTCAGCCCTGAATGTTGTGGACACAACCCCTCCGACACTACTCCCTCAAGCAACTCCGCCAGCTTCGCTTTTAGGTCATCCAATTATGACAGCTGTCTCCGCTGTTCTCTCATCTGGCGGGAGTAAAGGGTCAACCACGACCTCCAGCCCCCCTGTCACCAACTACATCTCTTTCCAAGTCCCGAACAAATCAAATCCTACAAGCAATCAAACTCCTCGGAAACTGCTGAACTTTAAGAACAGCATCAATCCAGCCAAACCTAACAGCCCACTTAAAGGTACAACAGCCAAGGCACTCAAGCAGGAGAGTATTCAAGTAACAGGTTCAAAGGTCACTGCTCCAGTCAACAGTGATCTCGCCAACAAGAACTCTGGGGTCAAAACTAACTGTGATGTCATCCGACCTACTCAGCCACAAAAGCTTAACCCTCCACCATTCAGTCAATTAAGCAACTCACCTGCGGGAAGTATTCAGTCTACCACAAAAGGCACAAGTCCTTCAGGGTCTCCAGGTAAAGGCAAAGGTACAATAAAGAACATTTTCGCAGTAGCGCTGAACTTCCAGCAACAGCAGCAAAAGAGCGCAAAGAATCCTTCACAACTCTCGACCACAACCATCAACAACAACAATAGTACAACTCTGAATAAAAACGCCCCTTCTAATTGTGTGTCTAATAATTCGAGTCCAGATCTCAAACTGACCAACATGAAGCAACCGTACGTACGAGTGACGAACATCAAGGGAGTTTCCTCCACAACGAAAAACGGTACCAAGTCATTCATTCTGCATGGGGAAGGTCAGAAGAACAAAGTGATCATTGTAAGTCTCGCTTCTTCCAAAGGTGACGAGAAGAAGCCACAGCAACCAGCCCTTCAATCCGATCTCCTCAACACCCATCAAGTAATCAAAGTCCTCGCTGCCAAGTCCCTCCTCCCTCCCCTTAGTTGTAGTAATAATGTCTGCAAGTCCACCGCTGTTCCTCCCACCGAAGACAAGCCTACGTCTCCCAAGAAACCTCGATTGACCCCAACTGCTGTTCCTTCAGGGCTCAGTCCTAAGAAACACCAACCACCAGACTCATCAACTACTCCAATCAAGACTGAATCCATCAAGTCGGAGAAATTGACAACCACCAACAAGACTGTAGTACTCTCAGGAACCCCATCCTTTCCAGTTAAGAAGGCTGGAGCTGCTCCAGAAGATCCGTCTCCACACAGCCTTGTCATCGATAAGGTCCGCAACCGGAAGAGAAAACTAGCTTGTTGTTCCGAAAGTGGTGGATGTGGCTCAGAGGACGATAGAAAACTGCAGGGTCGACCATTCTTGCTGTACGAGAGCAACAACGTCCTACTGAACTCCTCAGTGTCTTCTTCCTCTTCGGTCACCACTGTCAGTGTCCAGAAGAGTTGTTTAAGTCTAAGTGCTAGTAGTTTAAGTGTCCCTGCAACTTTCTCTACCAGTGGTGGTGATAATCCAAAACAACCTGAGACTCCTTCAATAGAAACGGGATGCTTGTGGAAGTCCTGCTGTACAAGTGGTCAACTTGGTCTCAATCTCCTCGAACATATTCAGGTAACATCTCCACGCGTTTTAATACCCCATCCACTTGGTTCTAATCCATTTCCTCTTTATTCCAGACGGTACACGTTACAGGGCAGATGAAAAGCGAAGGCTACGTCTGTCTGTGGGAAGGATGCAAAGTGTACAGCAAGAAATCCTCGTCCTTGTCGTGGCTGGAAAGGCACGTTCTCAGCCACTCTGGCAACAAGCCCTTCAAGTGCATCTTCCCTGGGTGTGGACTCTCATTTAGTGCTCATGTAAGAACCCCACCAAACAAAAGCCCCTATAACTCCATTCCTAAATCATTATTATTCTTCAGGGAGCTCTTCAAAGACATGTCAATAGTCATATCAGCACAAACTGGGCTGCTGGAGGTCCACACGGAAACTCATCCATCGCTAATCGCAAAATGGACTCCAGTCCTCTAAAAGCATCTCGTCGCAAGAAACAACGCTGTCGCAAACAAAGACTTAATATCGGTAATT
>JAQGAB010001797.1:0-14500 GCA_034696565.1 Isotomurus graminis
TCGCTTGAGTGGATTGTAGGTCGTCGAGATTGTGTGGATCCCTGAATGTCACACCCACGCACACTCAACAATTTAAACCCTCCCCACGTTCAATTAAATATATAAAGGCTTAAATGGAGTGCGTGCGATGCATGCAGAGGACAGAGGTCATGGAGGCGGGGGGCTGGAGAACTGACCTTAGTTTGGAGCGGAGGCAGGAGCGCGGTGGTGTTGTTGTTGGTTGCGGGAGGAGAAGTGAGAAAAGGAGTCCCGTTGTGGGTGAGTCGCCATCTGTGGCGGGAGTTGCGAATCGGACAAGTCAGAGAGGACAACTCACTCGAGTGTCAAAGTCTTCTGTTTACCTTCTGCAGGTCCACAACGTATCATCAATCCTCTTCTTCTTCAAGTCCTACGGATCACGTAAGGGTCTCTCTCAGCTCACTCTTATCTCCCCCTCTATTCAGCGTCTCTTGACCTTGTGTGGTGTCAGCTGGGGATGAGTCATGTGGGAGAGGTCAGAGGGTGGGGTACTCATTCAGGTTGTTGTGAATTGCAGGAAAGTGCGGCCTTTAGTGAGCAACGAAGACGAATTAGTTATCCATCCGTACTTGCAGATTTCTGGACATCATGAGCCTTAATACGCCTACTGGTGAGTCACCATCAACTATAATTACAATTTTAGTCTGTTCTGTGTTTGTATGGATAAGAATGTCGCAGTGGGTGCGTCGAGTTGTCGAGTAGTGTAGGTCAGAGGTCAGTCATCATTAGCCAAGCAGTTGCGACAGATTTACGCTGCATCGTTTATTTCAATGTCGCAGCTCGGTTGTGTGTACTTCGAATTACAAGAACAGGTTTTAGTGTTATGTAACTTATTAGGCATGGTGGACATGTTTTTATTTTTATATCATGTTCGGGGATTCAGGTGGGTGTGGGTAGATGAGTTTCGAATAGTCGTCGCATAGGCGGAGGTAGGAGGTGTTTCGAGATTCAATGGGGATTCGAGGTTCATCTGTTGTTGGGGCAGGTTGGGTGATTTGTGGCTGGTTTATGAACACTGCCAAGTATCTCAGTTCACAGATTGTGGTCGGTCTTACAGTTTTGCCCCCGGCGTGCAGTCTTCCCTTGGCTTGCGAAAAAGTTGTATAGCTTTTAGTAACAGAACAGTTGTAAGGCGTAGGTAGGGAGGAGAGTCTGCTTAATGATATGAATCACCTGTGTGTGGAGCTGTGGCCTAATGACACTATGTAATGGCAAAATGAGACTCGCACCAAATGAGAAGTAGACATGCGATGGATTTGCATGTGGACAAATGACACTGCCGATCACATAAATCATCGCAAACACCACCGCATCTGTCAAATGAGATATTCTTCTGCATTTCTGAAAAAGTTTATGCGCGATTGAGGAAGTATTGATGGGTGGGACTCTTTTTATTAGAACACAATCCCTTGTGGGTTTTATTCTTAATGAAGCAATGGGGATGAATTAGTCTACTTAATCAAGTAAATTGGGTTGAGAAGTAAATGAGATAGTTGTGAATGAGGTCGTCGGAGGTTTTGCCATTTAGTTTGCTTTAATCCGAGTTGTCTGTCAACATGCTGTCCTGTGTAAAGGACGTCTTTTATTTCTTCCCCAACCTGTGCTTGGTTTTTTACTCTTTCATAGATTTAACGTGTGCAAAAAGCGCTGGTGGTGGTGGTAGTTCATGGTTGAATGCGAAAAGAAAGTCCCGTTAGTTGAAAGGATTGCTGCTGAATCAAAATGCCTTTCAAAACCAACTGTTCTCCCCTTCCCCGTCCAATAAGCCACTTTAACAATAGACACGGCTGTTTGCCTACGTTGGGTTTGTTTGGAATTTAAAATTCACAATTTCTCATCTGCGATCTAGTGGAATAAAACTGGTCTCTCCTGAGGAATAGTTAGAGTTGCAATCAGGAGTTGTTGTACGGCTGTTCTAAGCCATTAGATTATTGATTCGTAAGCTCCTCAGGGACGTCTGGATGTATTCGGTGATTGTGATTTAGTTGATTAGCTTGAGGCTAATTGCTCCGTCTTATCTCGATGATACATTGTGACTCACTCACACTTTTGTTATCAGTATAAGTCAACCCTACGTCCAATATTATCATTCAGATGAGTTATCAGTGGCTTCGTATCTGAGAGTAGTGTGAACTGTACCCTTCATGGCGAACAGCAGTGAATTTGGTGTGGACAACAAGCATCTCAGTTAATAGTGGGAAGCTGTGTGCTTGTGTCTCAATCAACAGGTCGTATGTGAAGTCCTATGGAGAGTTTTAGAGAGTGATTCTGGGGAATCCAATGTTATTAGAGAGTTTAGAAGACTCGTATTGATAATGAGTGGTGCAAGAAGGAAAGGAGAGGGGAGTAGTAAGACTGAAGACGTGGAAAACAACAACTCGGAAGGGGAGAAAAGGTCGCTGGAGTATTATCCGGACCACCAGAAGGACGAGTACCTGGATGACCCACTGCCGGACTTGGTGGGGAATCTGCAGATCACGGAGGAGCCTGAGCCGGATCTGACAATACTAGACCAAGAGTTTGTGTTGGAAGACTTTGAGTTTAATGTGACAAGTGACGAGGAGGATGAGTCGTCAGGGTCGGACATGGAGTTCTTCGATGCAGCTGCGACAGGCAGTGAGGCTTCCAGTGACCTTCCAGAGAATGAAAACGTGTCTGTGGAGTTGGACGACAATTTCAGTATTAACAACTGTGATAAAGAAGTTGGTGGGGGAGGAGGAGCGGGTGTGAGTGATACAATGCGTAGGTTAGGAAATGTGAGAGACACGGCGAAAAAAGTGGCTGCGAGAGTTAAAGGAATGGTAGGAAAGTCGAAAGGAAAGTCTGGGAAGAATATTCGAGTTACTTATCACAACTTAGACAAGCCGTACATGGCGAGAGTCAGTCCTGCCCATCAGTTCAAAAACTTTCTTACTCTTGGAGAAGGTCTGCATTTGAGAGCGTGTTGTATGAGATAGTTCTCGTGAAATTGGACAAGGTTTCTAAATGAATTGTGTGTGTTGCAGAACCTAGTGGTCATCCCATTGGATTGAGTCAATCCAATTCAGTGACGAGCGAACTAGGGTCACCGATGGATCCTAACTTGACGCCGGAAGAGAGAGAAGCTCTGAGGGCTGAATGGCAAGGAGAGTTGAATCAGGTTGAGGATGAAATCCAGACGTTACGGCAGGTATGTTCGCAGTCTCTCTAATAGCATTCCATTAATTCCGTAACTTTGTCTTACTCTCTGCTTGTCTTCAGGTTTTAAATGCCAAGTTAAAGCGAGCCTATGAATTGAAGCGGAAACTGGGAGTTACTGTCTGGGGAGAATTTACCACTGACATGGGACAAGGAATTAAATCGGTCCGCGATTCTACAGCGTGAGTGAATCTATCCTGGTTTTTGTTCTAGCTACTAACTTTCAAATACTCTGTAGTATTCCTATAAAGACTGATAATTATTGATATACATTAATATACTGTAACTGTAGACTTGGATTCGCTTGTTAAAGTATTCTAGTTGCATTTCCGGCAAAGATATCTCAGCCAGTTTCTATTTTGAATTCCCAATCTGAATTGTTTTCACGTACAATTTGTTTTTGTTGTATTTGCTTGCAATATTTTCTGATTTTCCTCACACAACGCAAATAAGTCAGGTCAGAGTGTTTTGAATCGTGTAAATAATTCGTACGAAGTGCATGCACGAAGAATACGATTTGATTATGATACGTTCTTTTTATTTTAATGTTGGTCGGTATTGGCACGTGGTTCGAAATCGTGGTTCGTACGTTCAGAGTTCAGAAAATAGAGGAATCAGTTTCTGCGGTCACGTCAGCAGTTACAAACGCACCACTGTAAGTATTCGTTAGCTTTCTTTGCTTTTCTTTTTTGTTTGATTTGTCTCTGAACCTTTTACGTAAGAAGCTCTGCATGCTTTTCTGCTTTAGTAGCACGTAAAACAACAATTTTAATGGCGGCCCACATGATTGTGTAGGGAATCAATGGATGTACATAATAATATTTGTTTTCTAAATGGATGTGGAGGGTAAATAGTGGAGTTGGGAAAGTAGAGGCAACAAGTTGGGGAAGGACTGGGCTGAGAACAATATTTATGAAAGTGGAAAACGTGGAAATGTAGTGGATGTTGTTGTAATGTGATAGTTTTGTTGCGGGTCTCCATAAGACTTGAGTTGAGGGCACATTAGTTATGATGATTTAATGAGATGAAGAAACGTGAGGAAGGCATTATTAAGTTGCCTCGTGATGGTGCACACAATCTGTGCTGAGGAGAAAGAATGTCGATGAAGTGAAAGGCATTTAATTTGTGAGCGGACAAGTTTTTGGCGTATTTGGTGAGATTAGAAAAAGTAGGTAGTGTGTGGAGATTGGAGGAGAGTATAAAGGAAAGAAAGAGGATTGAGTTGGCGGTGGGAAAGTTGGTTCTGGAGAAACGTGTTGTATATGCGAGTGATGGTATTTGTTAGGATGAGTTATGTTGGAAGTGTGTTCCTTTGGGCGAGAGACTTGTAGAGGAAGGAGAGGAGCCTGGAGGAGGAGGAAGTGCCGTTGAGCGTTGTTTGATCGATACCACCACGCGGGCGTATTCTACTTGTGGCCTGGCTCTTCATTCTTTCCCTTTGAAATCCGAGCTTTGAAATAATGAAACGCTTCCAAGCTCCTGTGGGAATGTCCTTCGAAATGCTCCATCAACTGAAGAATGTTGTGTTCCTCACGGGAGACTAGATTGTCGTCGTGTATATAGATTGAGTGAGTGACGAGTATGAATGATGTTGGAAAGGATGGTGTGGGGGGAAGGGAGACGTGGTGGGTCAAGGTGAGGAGAGAGAAGGTAGTTTAATCGATCTGCGGATGGGGCAAGTAGAGTCTGAGCTGTGAGTCTTGTCGGTTGGGAGAAAGAAGGTAGTGTGATCTTGGACGTCCCACGGGTAGTCAGCTCTCTCTCCTTTCTCCATCAACATGGACGTGGCTAAGGATGTGTAAGTCTCTCTCACATTCCCCTCAGTCCTCCCTCATCTCCTTCATTTATTCATTTCTGCACTAATAAGGAAGGAGGGTCTGGGTAGTCTGGAAGTAGATTATAATACTTGCCTGGAGGGACATAAAAGTTTAATAGGGTAAGGCGATGTGAGTGAGTCGTAAAAAGGAGATCAACAGGGTAGTAGGTAGGGTCGGTGGATCGAAGGGAGAATAAATCGGAGGACCAACTCCTCTTTGCCAATCGATACCTTCACTTGTGTGTTAATCCCCGTGATCCTTCACTCTCCTGCGAAGGAGGTTAATTAGAATGGTTTATTCGGGTGTCCAGAGGAAAGGATTGGCTGGAAAAAGCCTCGGACTCCAGGTAGACGAGAGAAAGGTTGTTGGGGATGAAGAATCGAAAGTCATTATTTGGGATGATGACGCATTCTTCCAGCATTCCTATTATTTCCCATCTCTTTCTCTGTGTGCCTGTGGAAATAGATTAGTTGCCTCCCTCCCGAATCTCTTTCTCTCTTCTTACATGAAGAAATATGAGACTTAAATGAAGTGTTAGAGGTCGACCTTCTCCCGGGATGAAAGAACAATCGAGTAAGCCTTTTTCTCACGGAATCTCCTGGAAATGTGGGTCTGTAGTGGAAGGGTTTTCTGCCTACTCCTCTTTCTCCGGGTCTCCTTTCATTCCATGGGAGAAAGTCGAAGGAGATGAGTCAGGACGGAACTTTCCCACTAATGACTCTCCTACATTTGGATATGCCACACTTTAATCAAACTCGCTATATTCTTTCACACGAAAGACACTTCACTGGAGATTTCCGTGCCTCACTATAATGTAGTCAGAAGCAGGCTCCGTTTGGAGAAACTAAGCTTGGTGTCTGTGTGGGTGGGTTGTGGGTTCGTATTATTGGAGGAGGCTGTAATAAAAGGCTTTGGGTTGAATGTTGACTTGTGATGGGAAGCTTAAGACGTGTCATTTGGAGGATTATAAAGAGGATGTTATTTGTTGACTGTCAACAGGTATCAAAAGACTGAATCTGCCATTAAAGCGACGGCAGAGAAGACGACATCTTTGTTTGGTGGGATTGGGTCGGCGATGAGCCAGAAGATCGGAGCCCTCAAGAACACGGAGTCATTCCGTTCGATGGAGGAGAGAGTATCATCGGCCGTCACTACAGTCAAGGTTAGTCTCCAAGGGTGGATTAAAGTGCCGCGGGATGGGAGTCGTTATTGACTCCTTTTGTGGTAACGATCGGATGGGATTGAAGGAGTAGTAGGGGACAGAGAGCCTCTTGTCCGCCAGGAGAACATGAAATGCCTTTCACTCACTTCCTTTCGTTCTCTGGGGAACTTTACATACGGCGGAATTCCTAGAAATAGGACACAAACGTGAAGAGAACTTTGTGGTGGACGCTCTATTGTCCCCTACTCCTCCATTCAATCTGTTGTAACGAGTGGGAGTGTTGTTTGTTGATTAGAGGGGGAAGAGCCTTACTTATTTATCGTAATGAGAGAATGTAGAATGGATGTTTGATTTGAGTTGCAGACAAAGATGGGTGGGTCTCGGTCAGGATCGGTGCAGTCGTTTGACGAGGCGCTGCGAGAGGCGACAGCGAACCAAGAGGGTGGAGGGGGTGAAGTGGGGAAGCCGAACGGGACGGGGCAAGGAGGAGGGGACGAGAAGGGTCCGGTGTCATAAATATGGAGAGAGTGTGGGAGGAGTAGAGGAGATGATAATAATATGGAGGACCCCGTGTGGGGTGTGTAATTGATTATATGTATTAGCGCTATCTCAATGCTCATTTCTGTGTCCACCTTTCTTCCCTGATTGAAGGTAGGGAGTAAGAAGAAGGCTATAGCCCTAGCACTTTCAAATCTTAATGATGGAAATTAGTGTATTTTGTCTAAGAAATCATCCATTGTATTTTGGCAACTTTTCCTACCGTTAATTCTATAGAATCTAAACCCACCACGCAACTCTCCGCTCCTCCGCAAGTTCCGCGTGGTGGAAGCCTTTCTCCGCTCGCCTCTTTAAAATACGCATAGTCACCCTCTGCAGCAGACCTCTCTGCTCCCCCCTCGACCACCTCTGGACAATTAATATCATTATTGTTAGCAAACTTCTCTTTGTGATTTCGGATATGAGTTGCAGGTGATAATGAGCCTGTGGTGTAGGCAGTATGTTGAGTAGTTGTGTATGTTTATTTCAATAGTCTTATAGTTTCGTATTACTGGTTTGTGGGTATTCAGATTTGGTCCTAATAAATACTCCTAATACTTCTCACACCCATTTCCTCGTCTTATTGCATTAAGCAGTACCTCTTGATTTATTACAGAGGGAATTAATGTGTAACTTGATTGCCTCAGGTAATTGTGTGTACATTGAATCATTAAGGAATGTTAAATTCCTAGATTACGGAGCATGAGAGTATATGGGTTTTAATTGGGAATTACGTAAGCTTTCTTCTTATTGCGGAGTGTTTGCGGATTGCCTCAGCAGCAGGAGCAGTTAACTCACCTGTGATTGAGTAGCCAGCAATAAAGAGAGTATTGTTCAATTGTGTCAGTTGTTCAGAATGTCCTTCTGGAGGAGGAAACTGTGAGAGATTTTGCAATCTTTAATGGGAATCCGGTGGGACTCTTTCATATGGGGTGATGCGTTGATGGCTGTGTAATATAGGAGATGAGGAAAGAATTGTTTGGTGTGGTTGGTGGTGGAGGAGAAACCAGTTATTAGTGTCGGTAATTCGGTTGAATCAGAGCCTGAAGGCTGAGGAGTTCATCTTTGCATCTCTTCGATCCCCATCATCATCAGTCTGAATCTCTCTCCGCCACGATATGGGCTACTTCCTCTCATCTGTTGTGTTGGCAGTGTCACTGGCCACCGGTCTCATTGGATACTTTGTCCTCAGGGACGGAGACCTCCCCCAACTCCCTCAGACGCAGTGGGGAGCCTCTCCTCCAGACTCGTCCCTCCGACCCTTCCATCTCAATGTCTCGGACAAGGTGCTGCAGGACTTGAAGCAGCGCCTTGCCCTTGAAGTGTCCACGTTGGACGAGAGAGTGGAGGAACCTCTAGAAGGGGTGGGATTCCAGTATGGAATGAACAAGAAGTTCCTCAAGACATTGACGGAGTACTGGTTGAAGAAGTACGAGTGGAGGGGGAGGGAGAAGGCGTTGAACAAGTACCCTCAGTTCAAAACCACCATTGCGGGTCTGGGCATTCATTTCCAGCATGTGAAGGGGACCAAGAAGTACCCTGGGGGGTCGAGGCCCCTTCTCCTGCTCCACGGGTGGCCAGGTTCCTTCGTGGAGTACCAGAAGATGATTCCTCTGCTTGTGGACCCCAAGGACTCCCAAGTGAACTTCGAGGTGAGTGTTCCAGCACTTCCAACTGATGTCTTTGTGTGTGGGGTAACGTGAGATGGCGACTTGTTGCAGTTGGTGATTCCGTCGCTGCCGGGGTACGGGTTGTCGGAGGGTGCGCGGGTGGGTGGCCTGGGCCCTGCAGAGATGGCTCCGCTGTTCAAGGAACTCATGGGACGCTTGGGCTATGAGAAGTTCTACGTGCAGGGGGGCGACTGGGGGAGCCTCATCGCCCAGAACTTGGCCACTCTCTACCCCCAAAAGCAAGTGAACCCCACTTAATGTGTGAGAGATGATTAAGGGAGGTTAATAAGATGAGGTTGGTGGGCAGTGTGTTGGGTCTGCACATGACGATGTGCACGAGTGTCCACCCACGGGCGGTCCTGAAGTTCGGAGCGGCCTTGGCACTCCCCCAACTGCTGATGGATGAGAAGGAGGTGTCCCAGCACTTTCCGCTTCTGGAAGGGACGTTCGGCAAGCTGAGGGACGCTGGGTATGCGGTTATCCAGATGACCAAGCCAGAGACCCTCGGTGAGTTCGTCTCTCCTCCAATAAGATTCCTCGTCTTAAGATGTGTGTGTTTAGGTGTGGCGATGTCCCACTCCCCTTCTGGATGGGCAGCATGGGTGATTGAGAAGTTTTCGTTCTTCACGAAGCCGAGTGGGTTGTACTTGGAAGACGGGGGGATTCCGGGGGCTTACGAACTGGACGTTCTGCTGGACAACGTGATGGTCCACTGGGTGGGGAACTCGATAACCTCGTCCTTCCGGATGTACCTCAACGCCCTCAACCCCCTCACCTCTCACCAACTCTCCCTCGAAAGGTAATTTAAGCGTTCTTGTCATCCCTAGAGTGACCTACTGAGTCGTTTGTGGGTTGCAGAGTGTCGACGGAGGTTCCCACGAGTTGCCTTAACTTTCCACACGAGCCGCTGGGGTTTCCGCAGGTGGCGTTGAAGGAGAAGTTTGTGAACCTGGTGAGGTACACCCACGCGGAGAGGGGCGGTCACCTGAATGGCTTTGAGGTTCCGGAGCTCGTCGCCCAAGACATCCTTCTCTCTATTAACGCAATGGAAAGTCTGTTCAAGAAGTAGAGAAGCTGTTCATGAGTAAAATAAAGAGAGACGGTTGAGTTAATTGGAGAGAAGGAGGTGTTAATAAGCGCCTGGGAGAGACTTGTTGTTAATTAGTGTCATTCGTGGGCATCGTGGGGAGTAAAAGTGAGTGGAGCTGTCAGATGCAGACGACAGGGTTTTGGGTATAAAAAGGGAAGGGATAGTTTAGTGCGGAAGTGAGAAGTCCAAGGTGATCAGGAAGATGAAGTCGTTATCTGGAGTGTCCGGAGTTGTTCTGGTGATGTTGGTGGTGGTGGCCCTGGTGGAAGGGGTTCCTCCTCCGAAGCAGGACTTTACGCAAGAGGTGAGGTTAAGGCTTAAGGCTTAAGGTTGGAGGTGAAGGTGTGGTTGTGGTTTAGGATTGCGAGCGTCAGTACCACACCTGTCGGATCTTCCGGTTCTTTGAGGATCGCTCGCGACGACTTCCTGAGCCGGTGAAGCGGAGTAGCGAGATGATAAATTTCCTCATGGGAATGGGGAATCTTCCCAAGCCATCGAATGACAACAACGGACGATCTAACAAGGCGTTTGGGGTGTAAGAAGGGATAGTTAAGCCATTGGACTAATTAATTCTTGTGTTGTTGGTCAATAAATCTGAATTTCCAAGAAACGGTTCGCACGGTGTGTTGTATTGACTTAATGAGAGAGGTCAGTTGTTGCGACACTTCCTCCCCCAGTCCCTCTGGGTATCTAAGGACGTGTTGTACATGACTAGGGGTGCGTTTTTTGCATATTGCAGGGACGGATGCACATGACGAAGTGTCTGCATGAATTAGCGAGTGTTGTTGAAGTGTTAGGAAAACAGGTTTGCTTGGGAAGTGTGTTTAAGGTGAGAGGGTAGGTGAGTGCGTGGATATGTAGAGCACTCAGCCGAGTCGTTAATAAAAATCTCTATTAGAGTACACATTAGTTGTTATCTCTTGGCTTCCTACACTCTCACTTGTTGAGGAATTAATCTGCAATTATGAGAGAGTAATTGATGCACTCGATTGAGTAACGATGACTTAAGTCACTCTTCCCTTGCGAGTCGCCTTGAACGGACGTCTCAACATGAGCGCAATAACGCTTTGGTCCCAACTCTCTGTGCTCTTAATGGGCGCGGCCTTTGCTGCGGAGCAAATCACGCAGTTGGGTAAGTGGTGGAGAGGTGTGGGTGGGTGGGGTGGGTGGGTTAACGTCTGTGGGTGTGTCTGCAGGGCGGATGAATGTGAATCCGGACTACGTGACGCTGTCGGGGTTCTCGAGTGGAGGGTCCTTTGCTCAGCAGCTGTTTGTCTCACATTCCTCCAAGTTCAGTGGACTCGCAGTGTTCTCCCACAGTAAGTGAACAGCCTAAGGGTCTGTCCCTCCAGAGACGTCTTAGATGAGGTGTAACTCTCCTTGCAGCGTTCTACCGATGTGGACCAGTGACAAGGACGCAGAGGGTTTACGATGAGGCGTGTACGACGCTGGGAAACAGACGTCCGGATCAGATGTACGACACGAGGAACGCGGTTGCGGATATTGAGAACTACTTTGCCTCGGGACTGATTGACAACCCGAGGAACATGGCGAACAAGCCGCTGTACGTGTTTGCTGGGACGAGGAACTACCTGTTCACTGCAGGTGTGACCCACTCTCTCCAATACCTACTCGTCCGTACGTCCTTGACCAACTAGATTAATTGTGTGTATTAATAGACATGAGTCTGAGGATCCTCAATGTCTTTGAGCCGTTCATCCGGAACTCCGACTTGATTCTGACGCGCGTGCTGGACGCCAACTTGACTCTGCCGAGCAATCGACCCGACCTTCCTCCGTGCAGCGGACCTCCGAATGTCTTTGCAGTGAGCAACTGTGGATTCCCAGGAGCGTTTGACTCGCTGCGGTTCCTCTTGGGTCCCAACGCGGTGGCTCCTCCACGTAAGCAGCTTCTACGATTCTTTAGTGACGCTCCGTTGACTTTGGTGTTTGTCCAGGGCACGTGAGTCTCCAGCCTCTCCTTTCCTTCGACCAGACAGAGTTCTTCTTTGGACTGGAGAAGGGAGCGCGGTACGACATGGACGCAGTGGGCTACCTTTACGTCCCCACCATCTGCAAGGACAACAAGGCATCGTGTCTCCTTCACTTTTACTTCCATGGGTGTTCGGTGGGGAGGTGAGTGGGAGGTATGGAGGGTTTGGAGTGGACAGGAGCTGAGTGGGTGTGGTTGTTGCAGGCAGTTGGTGGGAGCGGACCACATAACGAACAGTGGGTACTTGGAGGTTGCTGAGCAGAATGGGATTGTGATGGTGTTCCCTCAAGTGGTGACGAGTCCTGAGAATGACATTGGCTGCTGGGACACTTACGGATTCACCTCGCCGCTCTACGGTACTCGGCCACATTTATGCGTAGGACTGCATAGGAGTCTAGATTAACGTGTGTGTCACTTTGCCCCTGACTGCAGCGACCAAGCGTGGACCTCAGGTGACGGTGGTCAAGAACATGTTGGCCAGGATTCTGGGGGAGGAGACGCTCCGACCAACCCCAGTCCCTCACCGTCTGGCCCCCCATTATGCCGCCCCCCACTCCCTGGCTCCCTATTTTCCGGCTCCCCACTCTGGGACCCCCAATTATGTAGCCCCCCACTCTGTAGGCCCTCATTTTGGGGCTCCCCACTCTAGAACCCCCCACTCTGGGACCCCCAATTATGTAGCCCCCCACTCTGGAGCCCCCCATTTTGCGGCTCCCCTCTCTAAAGGCCCCAATTATTTAGCCACCCACTCGGTAGGCCCTCATTTTGCGGCTCCCCACTCTAGAACCCCCCACTCTGTAGGACACCTCGCCTCCCCCCTCCCCCTGCAACACCAGGAGGGAGTGTCCGAGTCCCCAGAATACGCGACGTATGATGAGTCAGTGGCAGGGTTCGGGATCGGAGGTCACTCGCCCCCCAACGGCTTCGCGCTGTTCAGAGGAGACAGGTTCAACTCGAGGAGCTTCCTGGAGAACAACCTGAACTTCCAGAACCTGGAGGCTCGAGGAACAGACACGAAGTGCAGAGTGTCTCGTCTCCAGCCAAACTACGTCCTCCAGAGATGCGTCGCCAACAAATAATCCCTCCAATAAACTGCCATTCTTGCTCAAGTAGCTTCCGTACTTTACTTACAATAGTTACATAAGCGCATGGCACCTTAAGCTCAGACTTTATGTGACCCTGTGACTGGAGTGGAGACTTCCTCAGAGAAGCCCTCCGGCCTCGATGATCTTCTGGACGTAGAGATACTTGGGCCAGGAGTCAATGGGACGCCACCCCAGGTATTTGTACCTCAACCACAGCTTCTCTTCGTGCGTCAGCGTCATCGCCACTCTCCCTCCGCCCTCCGACGTCACCAGGACGAAGTCTTCCGTCTCCTCCGCCAACCCCAGGCGCGTCAGTTCGGCTTCAACAGGAGCGACGATGTCTGAGGAGGACTCGTTGGTGTTGGCGATGCGTGGGAAGTTCTGTGCCAGGAGCCAACGGACGGAGGGAGTGTTGAGGACGCTGCTGAGGATTTCGTAGCGACGAGGGTCTGTGAGGTCAAAGAGTCCGACCCTCTGGACGTTGGGGAAGAGGGAGGGGAAGTGGGTGAAGAAGGTGGCGTTGAGGGCGGTGGTTCGCGAGGGGAGCCAGCTGTACTGGTTGGTGGCTCCGAAGTAGAACTCCTTGAGGGTGGGGAGGGAGAGTTGGGGGGAAGGGAGGGAGATGCGCATGGAGGAGACGGAGATGACGGAGACGTTGGGGCCGAAGTCTCCGAGGTTGACCTCCACGTCGTTGTCCGGGACTTCGGCCACGAATTCCTGGAGGTTGGGGAGACTGGTGAGGATGGAGGAGAGGAGGGGGGAGGTGACGTAGACGATGTAGAGATTCAGGACGGTGACGGAGGGGGGGAGGGAGTTGGGTTTGAGGTCGTTGCAGCGTCCGAGGGTGACGGAGGTGAAGTTCCTGGGGAGTTTGTCGAGGAGTGGGGAGCACTGAGAGATGTCGAGGCGGACTTGGTTGGCTTGAGGGTCTAGTTTGTATGCGACGGATCCCTTGAGGTAGACGGTGACGTTGACGCCGTTGTTGTAGGCAGAGGCGGCTTTGGAGGGGAAGTCGTTGATGGGGGTGGAAGAGTTGAGGAAGAAGAGGGTGGAGAGTATCCAGGACGGGTCCTGGGAGATTAAGGCGAGGGAGTACTTGGTGAGGTTGCGTTCTTCTGGCTGGAGGCCTTGGTTGAGGAAGAAGTGTTTGAGGGAGGGGAGGGGGGCCGGGGGGAAGGAGCCGTCGAGGGTGACGTTGTCAAGGAGGAGGGTGGAGAGGGAGGGGTAGAAGGCGGACAGGTGGGCGGTGAGGTTGGGTGCGTGGATGCGAGTCCATTTGATTTCGAGGGTGTCGATGGGCGTGGAGAGGTTGGGGAGTCCGGGGAAAGGGTCGAAGTATCTCTCGTCGAATTTGGTTTGGTTCCCGTGGTACATCAGCGTCGAACCCGACACGACGAACGTGGACTCTGGGATTTCGTCTGAGGAGTTCACTGTGAAACACATTTGAAGTGCGCATTGTGAGTACGAAAGTAAATGTCCCTGACACTCCTCAAGGCTTTCTGTGACCTGTGACCTGTGCTTATCAGTTGAGAAGCTCATTTGGACTCTGGAAGCGTGGAGATGTTACATAAATCGATTGTGCTACTGGAGCAAAAGTTATCTCGGCGTTTCCAGTGTCCCAACTTTCTCGAGGTGAACACAGGTCGTCTGGCTATCAAAGTGTAAAGACCCTATTGGACCCTCATTAAGGGTGAGTGTGTCAATATTTGGATTAGTTGGAATGTTAAGGTTAGTGGACACGTACAGTATTGGAATACAAGAAGTCCGATGGCGAGGAGGGCGGTGGTTCCAATGAGGAGACCCCAAATTGTGTTCTTCCACCTGGAAACAGAGAATGATGGATGAGATGTGAGATCAGATGGATGGGGGAGAGTGTGGTGACCTGTGGAGGAATTGAGCGGTGGCCCCTGAGGGGGTGGAGACGTCGTGGAGGTCGCTCATGCTGGAAGACA
>JAQGAB010001798.1:0-14496 GCA_034696565.1 Isotomurus graminis
ATGGGCACAGTGGTTAATCCGTGGAAATTTTCATAAGACAAATCCTTGAGTTTAGTGTTGCAACCATTTTGAACGAAATCTGCAGGAGCTAATCAATCGTGATGTTTTTTAATGCGGATAAAAAAAGTTACGGAAAGGAACAAAGTTCTGGTTTCATCTGTGGTGTATGCAAATGAAGATTTTGCAGAGGGATCGTTTTATTACCTCATTGCTGCATCAGAAGTAAAAGAAGTAAGAAGTAAGTCTTCTTGGTGATAGGATTGCATGTGTTGGAGAGTGACTTGAAAATATATGTGTGTGCAATTCTTCGTGCTAATAAGCACCTACGGCCATACCTTCCATGGTGAATGGTTCTTTATAAAAGAAAAAGGGTTTGCTAGTTTTGCTGCTCTTGGTTGGTTGCAGCCACCTCCATATCACCACTTACTTCAATACTTCCTGAGCTCTACTACAATATTATATGCTTTTTTCTCCTCCTAAAGACATGGAAAGACCATGTTCTATTGCCATTTGCTAGCAAAATTCTCTAAGCTAGACTCTAGACTCCTTCTGATCCCAAACAGACACACACACACACACATACATCTCTCTCTAAAAGATCAAGAAGAGTGTGTGGAGTCAAAAAATGAACCAAAATACAATCATGTAAATTATTCTGCCTTCTTCTCAAGTGCAAACAGGAGTTCAAAGCTCGGGATAATAATAAATGTGTGTGAGTGCTACTTAGTATACAAAACAGTTACGTTTTAAATGAGTTTGTGATTACATTGAAAAAATATATGCAGTCTTTTTTAATAAGAAAATATATATTTAATACAATAATTGTTTAAATACCCCCGTGATCACTTGATCAAGTACAATATACTTCATTTGAAGGTTTAATTTTGTACCAGCGACAATAAAGGAAAAATTGGGAATTAAAATGCAAATGAATTCAAAGTTTGTTTTAGAAGTACACGAAAGTAATTTTATAAAAGTGTCCGTGAATAGTGTAAAGTGGTGGAGTTAGTTGTACCTACATAGTGGGTTTGAAAGAAGGTTATGTTAATTGAAATACAAGTGAAGATTGTATTCAAGTGATCAAGTGAATATGCGTCAAGACAAGTAAGTTGATTACCAAATTGCCCTGATTTTTTAATAATCAGTAGTTAGATGCACTCATATACATTTGTAAGTGTGTACTTGATGCAAGTGTAATGACTAATAGTAATTAATGCATAATTATATTTGGTTTGTTCAATACAAATATTTCAATGTGGCTCATCATTTTCATAATTATTCAATGTCAAGTAATTTACGAACTTCAGCAGAATGGAACTGAACATGAATTTGTGTAACTAAATAGAGAAAAACTAATTTTCAGGCGATTTATATTTTTCTATATAGTTATAGATTAATAGAACAATGTTCTGTGAGGTTTCTTACTGAATGTAAAATTGAAATTGACAAGTGCTTAGATTTTAAATCGGGACATTTTACCTTTTGCTGCAAGAACAGTGAGTAATATTTACACAGATTTGCGAAAAATCATCTTCCCTGAAGATTACTGCATTTTATAATCAGATTTTGTTATCCCAAAATAAAAAGTTGCATCACATTCTATGAACAATCTCTCTCTCTCCGTATATAAGATTGGAAGTATTATCCACAGCTGATAAAGATTTGCCCTTTACGTAACACCAACCAAGGATTTTAGAGATGGCCTACACACTTTGTTACATAGGGTACAGGGCACACACACACACATACACATACACCGTGAATGCTTAAGGCTAAGGTTTACTTTACACGGATGTTCAACCTGCGAAAAAGAAATATTATATTGTTGTTCATATTCTTCTTGATGGAAGTAATTTATCTTTGTTGTGTGCATTTACACGCCTTATCACACCTCCCTATAGCTTGAAGTAACTTTAAATATGAACTCTACCCAAGGTTCCCATTGCTATTAGGCATCCCCAGGACTATTAGTCAGCAGTCTCCTGTATATGAACCACGATTCGTGTCAAATCACAGGAACAATTCGCAATTACACACATTATCAATTTCAATGTCAGAATTCACTGCCTTAACACTTCATAATTATATTATCTATGAACGAATATGTAAGCAATTAAATAAAGAAATGTAGGTCTCCGTACAATCCGATCCATTGTCCTGTGTGTAAATATTTTTCAATTTACCTTCATCCTTATACTTTCCTCCGTGAGTAATAAGGGTGAGTTACATACGGAACGGATTCCTGTTGATTTAATAATTGCATTATTTATGTGTTGAGAACCAAAAGTCACTATGAAAGAGTGAATGGACAATTATTTCGTCCATGGGTGGTGTCCCCTCAAATAGAAACAAGTAACACAAGGGATAATTGTAGAATTTAGTTTAGCTAACGGTTTTTTCTACCTACACTTCCAACTATTAAGTATATGAACTACCGTGCGGCTATTATTTTTGTCGTCCGTTGCGCTTTAGTCATTAACTTCTACTATATATTACACATTGTTATCAAATCATGGCAAAGTATCACAAAAAAGTTGTACGCTTTCTTGTCATTGCACATTGTGTTGTAAAATGAGACACTGCAATTAGAATGTCATAAAAGTATTCGGATGTGGATGTGAATTGAGACTTGTGGCAATTGAAGGAGGATGGTTTAGTAGGTTTATAACTTTTATTAGGAACTCTCCTGCATAACTGCCGGATTAATCATTGAATGACATGAGAATCAGAAGAGTCTTAAAATGAATCAGTAGGGCAAGTGGTCGGTGTGTAATAAACAAGAATCTTAGGATATTCTATCGTGCATATCAACTATCATGTTTCTGAGCATCTGTTGTTGTGTATTTTTTACAATTTATCATGGTTTTAGATGGTGATGGTTAAGATGATGATATTATCTTACACGAAACACGATTGTGTGAATTGTGATTGCCTAGCATGACTCTGGGGATATCAAAGTGACGGTCAAAATCATGGGGAATAATGAAAGTACAATTTTACAAACACAAAGTACAGTTAGAAGAGGGTTGCTTTCACAACCCATAAATTAAGATTGACTGTGCGGTGAAATGTGTCATTCTCATTTCCACGGGTAGTGAGTTTGTTCTTTGTGCCCTTGCCTTACAAAACGACTTCATTTTTAAGCAAGTACTAAGGTATCATTAAGGTGTGAGATTTGTAAAAGGAAAATGATAATTTCGTGTCTGTAAAAGGTAGACACACATACACAAGATGTTGAGGGATGTAATACTTTTCATTTTATTTGCATGCGAACAACTTAAAGTTTCAAAAATGGTATTTTGTGTTGTGCATAAGCTTATAGGTTGTTTAGAAGTTATTGCCACCCACAATTAAATACACGAAAGAACTTCCTCTTCTTCAGTCTTGGACCATTTTTCTTCCATTGGAAGATCGATTTGACCTCAAAAGCCACTCGGGGTTTTGAGACAAGCGATTGATTAGTGTGAGAGCACACATAATCAACCAACACCCAAAAGGGCAGAGCAACTTGTTATGTTGCGTGCAAAGTGTACAAGTAATCTTCTTTATATTTAGCATTGCTCAAGGGGGAATTGAGAATGGTTAAAAATAAATAAGCAAGTAGCATAAGTTAGTACACATTCATAGAGTGTATAAGGCTTCAAGTAAGACGACGGAGAAGATGGAACTCATCAATTAAACTGCCATTTCTTTGGGACGAAAGCAAATGAATGGCAATTAGCGAGTCTCTCCTACACCTTTTCGTTAATTCACGGGAGAGCTCTACTCTGCGTACTCCTTAGTGATGTTTCAAAACCACACAAAAAGGTACAAGGAAAATCCCAACCACCTTTGGTAATGTGTAATAGTAATAATAACTATGATGAGTTGCGGAGTCAAAGGCCTGAGATGGCAAAGTACGAGCATGACATTCACAATGCAATGCTTAATGAGTCATATGGTAATTATATACATTTTTGGAGACAAAAGGTCCCTCACTTCAGTTGAAGGGAGTGTGGATGGATAGAAATTGTCTGAGCTTTTGGGTTGCAAGGACTTTCCGTGTAATCTTTGTCAGTCACTCTCCCTACAAAATCCTTTGACTTGAGTAGTTAAGACATCGGTTATCATGTCGGAAGAAAGGAAGGTTTCAAACGATTTCAATGACGTTTTGTCAACATGATGAAATCAATAAAACCTGAATACAGGTGTGTGTGCTTGTGTGAAGGAATTATTATAGTTCGTAGTTATCACCGAAGTTCAACCCACATCTTCAAAATGAACCGTGTTTGCCTTGAACTTGATTCTGGACACGTCGTGGTCTTAACTCTCTTCGCACTTAACATCATTCACGGTGGTAGCAGGTCAACATCGAATGTAACGTTACTTGTCAAAGTTAATTGATGATTCTGAAGGCTAAAGAGCCTTGCCATAATATTGACGTGTCTTCGAGTCCACTAAACCTTGTGTGTGTGACTTAAGGTTGAAATACGCGTTTTCTACTTAAGCGATACTGTTTTTTTTGCATCCCCACACCCACGCAACCCAGGTTTACAGTTCATTTGATTGCGTATCATTTCTAAGAGGTAATAGGCGTGTTCATGAAAATCTTTAGGAATGTGAGTACCGAGAGTAAAGTTCTAAATAATGGTGCAAGCGAAACATTTAATTCTTCATTTCTGCATACCGTCACATCCAACTTTGTTACATATATTGCACACTTTGCTTTTAATTCCTGTTAGTTTCATAATCTAACTCCCTTTCTCAGGTGAGAAAGGTTTACCAAAAAATTCCAAGACTCAAGGACATAGTCCCTGGTATAAAATAGGTTGGATTGTACTTTGCATTGGATATTTACACCCAAGTCTCAGTCACACAATAAAATCTGAAAGCAGTCTTACCTTTAATACTACTGAAGCGGAATAATCTAACCTAACCACACATAAGTCTCATTTAAGTTGGCAAAAACTCTTTGAGTTTGGATAAGGAAACAAGGAAATGAAATAGTAGAAGAGTTGCAAGTTCTTTCTAGTCTTGTGCCAAAGCCACTACTCATCTGTTCGTCCATTAACAACCTTTACACTTACTTACATGGAGGAAAGACGAAAAGTTGCTGCTAACTATGAACTATAAGCCATAATAGACAATAATGAGGAGAGTTTGTTGTGATGTTATTTGCAACACAACAAAGCACACACGTATGAGAAAATGCATTAATATACGAAGATGGTATGGCGTCACGAGGACCTCTCGTATGTGTTATGTGGTTCTTATGTGATGTACCTGTGTGTGTACTCTTGAGTCATTTTTTTACTTTAAACTTGAAGACACACACACACAACAACCATTACCCATCACACATTTACCCAAGAGACCCATCAAAAGTTCTTCATCCACCTACGGCTCGCTTTAAACAAGTCTTTTTTCCGTAGAAGACTATAACATTGAAAGCTTAGGTAGGTATGTAGGTACTATAAGGATGATGTACTTACATATGGTTCTCGTAAAGGATATAATATGGATAAAGTCAATGATCTTTTGATCTGGGAAAAGATAATACACGTCCATATGAAGGAAAGACGGGACTAAAAAGTAACAAACAAAATTGCGATGATGATGGGACATTATGATTGCTCATCTATTGTCTGTCAGACTGAAAGATAGTCAATTTAAAGACGGAACACTTAAAAGTGTTTTATACAGCACATAGACTACACGTATATAATATGAATTGATCGTGATGATGATGCCACAGTAATAAGAGTTCCACAGTGATTACGGACTTTTTGTGCTATTTGTTGGAACCACTTTTTGTCTTATAGAACTTTAGAACTCGATAATAACGTGAGAATAGGAGAGCCATGAAAGGAATTAGATGAGATGAAAGTTTTATTTGAAACGGTACATGATTTCATGATTTCATTGCTTACAGGTCTCCTTGAGGGATGTCATTTACCGGTATTGCCAGAAGTGCCATGAAATTCGTAATTGGGCAAACGTTCCAGGTTGAATGAAATGATTATTGTTGCCCAATTCACGGTGAGTCACAGTCTGATGAGAGTCCCACACAGTTCTTCTTGCATCAGAGTTCACAGTTAAATGGAATCGTATAATAATGATCTGTGGGAAATCGTATGAAAGATGGAACAGAAGAAGAAACGACTTCAAAATGAATCCAGCTTTGTGTCACTGCACAAGATGAATGGACAGGTGTCTCAACGTGCACTTGAGAATGAGAAACATTTTTAATTCATATAAAGTGGTGGAGTGTTCCAGTTTGGAAATAAAATTATAATATGTGGACGTGTAAAAGTGAACTGGAGTGTCCAGAAATGGACAAGAGACTTAGTAAAAACTGCAGCCCATTGGTGGTCTCAGAGCACTTAGGGTTAAGGAGATTGAGAAAGTACTCTTTGGAATTAAGGACAGAAGAAGAACCACTTACTGAGATGGTGGGAAGTTATGTGAAGTCACGAATTACATGGAACATGAAATGTCTTGTGGGAATCACCAGGAAGGATTCGTGTTTAAGCCTCAATAAGGCTTTATGTGTTGGCCTTATCTGTGTAATAGTTCTGGTACAATTACTCGGACGATGTGATGCTTTTAGAATAGAAGGGCTGGATTTGAAAAGTAAGTTTTTGTTCAAAATTATCCCAATAAGAAAAGCTGTTAAAAGGTTTTATTGAATAATTAAACGGGTTTTTCAGGAGATGCTAGTCTTAATGTGGATTACTATGAGCCAGTATATTACAATCCGTCAGAATTATTGTCGCAACATAGTAGGAAGAAACGAGAAATAGGAAGTAGTCCGGAGTCGTTGAAAGTCAATTTCTTCTCTAAGAGTCGGTGAGTTATTAAGATTACATTAAGAAGGATTTAAGGAGGAGTACATTGAAGATTAGCTGAGATTATTTAATTATTTAATACAGGAACTTTAATCTTCATCTGAGCGAAGACAAATCTGTATTTCATCCGGAAGTTCTAATAGAAAACTCTCTTGGACCAGTCAGCTACGATACATCTAGGGTGCTATCTGGTCATTTAGAAGGTAACGCTTAGATTTGATAAAGCTAAACTGTAAATGGATATATAGATACGTCGTTACAATTGGGGATAATTTGTGGTTTATAGATGACCCTGGGTCTTCAGTCGAAGGATTGATAACATCTGAGGGTCAATTTGATGGTTTGATTTCTACAGGAGAAGGCGAAAACTTCTTTATCGAGCCAAGTATCAGGTACCCTAGTATCTGATTAACTGTCATCTGGAAAGTATAATAATATCACTTAAATAAATGGCACATTGTTCTTGGTAGATATTCTAACGTCCAACCAAAGTCATCCCAAGGCATCGTGTACGAAAGCGATTCTATTCAATGGCCTTTGGAACCTCCAATTTGTGCATCTCACGAGTTACACTTGAACCGCAAATTCCACGAATCATCTGATGATCCCCATCATCAATCCTCAAATCCCTCATCTACTTCGGAACGTACCCAATTTATTCACAGCACGAACAACCCAATCCGCCATTCATCATCTACGAACTCTTCAAAAGTACCTAGACGCCGGAACAAACGCTACGTGATTGATCCAAAGCGGAAAACATGTATGTTGTACCTTCAAGCAGACCATTTATTTTACAATCACTTGGGGTCAGAAGAAGCAGCGATAAACATGATGGCTCGACACATTCAAAGAGTGAATGAAATCTATCGGACAACCGACTTTGATGGAGATGGACTCCCCGATGGGATAACTTTCATGATAAAGCGTATAAAAGTGCACAACATGAATCACACAACGGATCCCAACTACAAGTACAATGGGAACTTCCAAGTGATAAAGTTTTTGGAACGATTCTCTGAAGGAGATTACGAGTCATTTTGTCTCGCCTACATGTTCACATTCCGGGACTTTGAAGGAGGCACATTGGGTCTCGCGTGGACCGGAGATTTAAAGAATGCTGGAGGTGTTTGCGAAAGAAAGGGACACTTCCGTGGGGGATTAAAAAGCTTAAATACGGGAATCATAACTCTCCTTAACTATGGGAAAGTAGTTCTTCCTGCTGTAAGTTATGTGACATTGGCACACGAAATTGGCCACAACTTTGGATCTCCTCATGACCCAGAGAGTGACAAGGAATGTACTCCGGGAGGAAAGGATGGAAATTACATAATGTACGCGAGGGCTACTGCCGGAGACCAGAAGAACAACCAGAGGTTTTCGCCGTGTAGTTTGAGGAACATTATTCCCGTCCTTAATACAAAGGCGAGGAATATTCACGGGTGCTTTACCGAACCTCAAAGGGCTATTTGTGGAAATCGGGAGGTGGAGGATGGGGAAGAATGCGATTGTGGATGGGAAGAAGACTGTACGGAACCTTGTTGCTGGCCGATGAGAACACGGTACGACCCTAAAGAGACTCCGTGTACTTTGAAGCCTCGGAAAGACTGCAGCCCTTCACAAGGACCGTGTTGTACTGCTAACTGTACCCTTAAGATTGGAGATAAATGTCGAGATGACAATGGATGCAGGCACACTGCTGTGTGTGATGGATACATGCCTAATTGTCCACCTTCTGTGCATAAGCCAAATAAAACAGTGTGTCATGAGGAACAGAACGTCTGCTTTATGGGAGTAAGAAATCAATACTTAATAAAGTTTAAGTCCTTTGCAGTCTTAGCCAATAGAAGTAATGAAAATGTTTGTTTTCTCTTCGAAGGAGTGTACAGGATCGATCTGCCTTGCTTATGGATTGGAGTCCTGTCAATGTTCCCCTCAACCTTGGGACTCAGCTTCCAAACTATGCGAGCTTTGCTGCAAGAAACCCGGAGAAGGTCAACCGTGTATTTCCAGTTTCGAATGGAACGATCAGCCATACGATGTTCCCAGTTTGCATGCAAAGCCAGGGTCACCCTGCAAGAACTACACGGGGTATTGCGATTCATACCACAGTTGCAGGGAAGTGGATCCATCAGGACCATTGGCTACTTTAAGGAACCTCCTCTTGGCTGACGAAGGACTGACAGCCATTGCAGAATGGATTGACGCTCATTGGTACGCTGTGATAAGCTTCATCGCTCTACTCATCATTATGATGGTAAGTAAATCCCGACCAACTTCCTCTAGTCTCTATAAACCCGTTCCTACACTCAACTTGCCTATTCTTATTCCAGATTCTCACTGCAAAACTATGCGGAAAGCAAGCAAAAAAGAAGCTACGAAAGATAACAGTGCTACACAGTAATGTAGAGGCGATTCAAGTAGAGCGATCTTATTGGGACGAGTCTGGGGAACACGTAGTCCATCCAGCAGCAATTCGAAAGAAGATTCCCCTGAGGAAGAAGATTAGAGAGAAGAAAAGCAAAAGTAAAAGTAGAAGTAGTAAGAACAAGCCAAGTAGGTCTGGAAATGGAGGAGACCCTGGGAGTAATGGAGGAGGTGGGGGTGGTGGCGGAAGTGGGGGAGGAAACGGTGTGGTGAGTTCCAGTAAAGGACCTAACAAGTACGGAACCTTATGGAAGAAGAAACGCACGGAACGAGCTAAGCTTCCAACTTCCCAAAATAAGACTGAAACTTCAGCTACACTAAATGGAGACGTCCAGTCTCCAACTTCTCCAGGAGCTCAGCAGCAGACTTTTGATCTGGTCCAGATTCAGACTCCGCCTGTTCAAGCTCCAACATCGTCGTCAAGTGGAGGAGTAGGAAGTAGACCGATGTATCCTGTGTTGGGACCTTCTGGTGGTGACCCACAAGCGTCATCTTCATCATCCCCTGCAGGAAGAACGGGAGGGGGAAGTAGTTCTTCACCCAGAAGTCCCCCGATTCTTACCGCAGGGTCTTCGGTAGTTGGAGACCCACTTACAGCAGCTTTGGTTAATCATCACGAAGCCAAAACTGCCATTCTCCCTTCTTCAGCTGGAAGGAGGAATAAAAGGTTTGACTGCTGATAATGAACAGCCAGACAAATTCACTAAGTCATCTCTCTAAGCGTTGCATTTAACAATCTTATGTCTCTTCAGTATTTACTTGTATTTGTAAATATATTAGTTACTTGTAGTTGCATTTGCTACTTATTACTACTTTGTAATTTTTATATACGCTTGGTAATTGCTGGACAATATGGAAAGTGGGAGTATTAGTGCCGGAACTCACAAGACTCCTACGATAAAGAGTCAATGGTGTAATGTTGTCTTATTGTTAAAAGTTAATACTGTAACTCTGTCACTCTGACATCTTTAAATCTTTACTGGTGAAGGGGAACTTGAGACACGAAGGGGATGTGAATACTTCAGCACCTCGACACAGTCTGCTGTGTGTGTATATAACTTGAACAACCTGTCGTCTACTTCTAGTGATTAACACAGTGGAAAACATTTGTTACAGGTAGGTATAATCTGTGGGAGAGGGTCTGTAGATTGGTTGTCATTTTAAATGCTAAAATAGTACAATGGGGGATTTCATGACAGCTTTTTAACACAGGGAGCTTCAATAAGCTGTAAAATAACATTATGAACTTTGGTTTGTGACAGGAGTAGTAAGAGACCTTCCTCCACGCGAGAGCACACAGGACACATCAGCAAGTCGAGAAGTTCCCACACTCAGCGTCACCAGAGTTCAGCCTCCCGACTGGAGACTCCCCAAGGAGTGACTTCCAAGAAGAAGTCCAGTGGTCGTCACGCCAGCTCAGCGTCGAAAGACAATCCAAAGTCGAAGAAAAGCATTCAGATTGTGTACACTCCTCCCTTCTCCTTAAAGGTTGTGCAGGTAGATGCTCCAGGGACGTCTGCTGGGAATAAGTCCCCCTCGACACCTCCGACTAACGGAAGTCCACCTGCTGGTCCTCCTCCTCCGCCTCTCCCAGGAGTCCCAGGTTCATCATCCCAAGTGCCAAAGTCAGACTCACCACAGCGGCAATCTTCTGCCCCAACAATGATTGCCAGTAATGGACAAAAGTCAAGTGGAAGTAGCAGCAGAGGGCACAGTACCAATAACAAGTCAGTTGGGGGTGGGAATAAGTCTCCTCCAGTTTCCAGTGGTCCTCCACCATATTCCAAGATGATTGACAGGCCCCTTCCACCCATCGTAGAGACGCAGGGAGGAGGAGAGTCTGCAAACCAATCTAAACCTGGGACTTCAGGGGACTCATCGTCTCACCAGCCATCCAAGTCCTCGTCGAACTCCCAAAATGTACGAGTGAAGTCGAAAGTAAAGTCATCAGGGTCGTTTCTCCAGCGAAGGAAGGCAAAGAACAACGAGAAAAGTGAGTTGAGAGTGTTAATTCCTCCTGCGAATCAAGAAGACGACGAGGCTACAACTCCAGTCACTCCGATGCATTAATCCGCCTATTTTTAGAATATTATTATTCAGCAGTCTGAAGTTATATATTACACGTTATTAACTCCTTTGTTAACTCGAGATTAACTTGTTATTATTAAGCTTGTGAAATGCGTTAAACACGAGCTTCCAGTACACACCGAGTATTACATTTTTCGTACACTTTGCCATATCGAAAGTTTTGTTACCGACAGTCGTCAACCGTTTATAGCGAATTCCCTCACCTGTCACTTGTGAATCTCGTGTTTTATTGCATTTATCAGGTGTGCTTCATCTTTAACTCTCACTAATCTTTATTATGATTTCATTACGTGTTAAGTTTGCAGTTTTTTGTACCTTAAATGTTGTTATACAATCGAATATGTGAATGATGAATATATAAACAGCCTCGTCTTGTATATTGTTGCTGGATATACTATATACAGTTGATTGAAGAAGCTTAAATTAGATTAGTAGAGAATGGGAAGATCGTGAGGTGTTGTAAATCATTGGTTATCCGTATGAAGTAAGCGTTAAGTTTGATTTCATGGACGATGCAATATTATTGTTAATAAAGAGAGGTGCTAAACGAATTTAGTCCAACTTGGGCAATTCATCATAAGGGAATATGGATTGTGAAAGCTAACCGCAAAGCTTTCAAAGCTGTCTGACAAAATCAACTTAGATTAAAGGACTTGATTAGATCAAAATGAAATTGATTGTGTAAAGCCAACGAAGTAATTTCTAATAACTTCCACTGAAACAGTAACACTGCATGTATTTGCTAATCGTACAAGTTTACCTGAAATCGGATTTGGTAGGTTTGACAAGAATCGTCATTTAGTAAAATCAAAGTCACGTTTCACACCTATTCTATTGCTTAAAACTGAACTGCATGATAAATAGTGTTGGACTTTTTGCTACTTAATCTCATCATGGCAAATTCACTGTTCATATCATGTTTTGCATCTACTCTTTTCTTGATTTACGTCAATGCTGAGGTATTTTACAACTGCAAGAAGCCAGGAAAAGCTGCTCTTACTTTTGGTAAATTGGAATCTTTCATAGACATCTCTCTTACGTACATCATAAGTTCATAACATTCTAAGTTGGGGTTTTTAGATGACGGTCCTCATCGGGAATACACAGCATTAGTTCTCGACGTACTGAAAGCAGCAAATGTAAAAGCAACATTCTTCCTCACGGGGATCAATGGATTTGAGTCAAATGAGACACGATACAGGGCAACTGTCAAACGAATGTACGATGAGGTATGTACATATTTAAATTGCAAAAGGATTACTAATGAAGTGATTAGCTGCTTGATTAACTTTTGTACACTAAATTAGGGCCATCAAATAGGTTCCCATACGTGGAACCATCCTACACTAACAGAATTGCCAGAAGCTGAAATTCGCAATGAGCTGGCTCAGGTTGCTGATTTGATTTACGACATTTTGAACGTAAACATGTCAGTGGTTAGACCTCCGCATGGGTTCTATAATGACCAAGTGCTTAGAGTAATCGATGAGTTTAATTACGATACAATCATGTGGAATGTGGATACTGAGGACTGGTTGTATCTAGAAGACACATCTACGTCCATTCAGGCTTGGATCGATGCGATAAACTCTAGTAATGGGAGGGACGGGAGTTACATCGGACTTCATCACGACCCAATGTCGGGATTTACTAATCTAACCCAATGGGTTGTTGATGTCGTCAGTGCAGCTAATCTTACAATGACAACAATTGCCGATTGTATTGAAAAACCCATGTATTACTTGTAACAGGGAGTTTTAAAGAATAAATTCGAGACTAAAAGTCTGGATTGTAATACTTTTGTTGATTGAATGACCTAAATATGTCGAGTCCCGTGAAGATCAGCAGAATTAAGAGCATTTAATCTCAATTGAGAGCAAGTGGGTGAACATGTGTAGTAATCGATGGAAGGAGAAGGTCATGTAAGACGGTCCAGGTCCAGACTGATAAAGCTGAGTTAGCGTCAGAAAAAGGAAAGATTGTGATTAATTGGAATTTAACGACTTGTGGTGTGCAACGAATGAATCTGCCTCACATTCGAGAGATCAGAGGTTAGCGATTTCTCTTCTGATATCACTTTATTTGTAAGGATTCACTTAATAACTTGTCAATGTACAAAGATAATCTTAATTACAGACTACTACAAGATGATCTTGATCTCTTCACTCAGTCTTTAATTTTGTATGGTGAGGAGACACCAACCGGTTTGATTTGTGCAATAGCCAAAGTATTTTTGGAAGTTGATTAGAATGCCAATCAAAGAAAGTTTCCAGATTGAACCGGAGGTGTTGATTCCCAAGAAACCTTCAGGTAATTGTGTACTCTAAGATTTTGATTGTTAATAAATTAGATTGTTAGAGTATAAATTTCGATTCTGAAACAAATAGGATGGGGAGCGCGGCATACGTTAGCTGTACTGGGATTCTGGGCGTTTGCAATTTCATACGCGATGAGATTCAACTTGTCGATGGCAATTGTGGCTATGGTTAACACTACTAAGGCGGCTCATGCTGGAGATGCTCACAATAGTTACTCCAACATGTCCAACGCTGCTTGCAGCCATTTACAAAACAACATGTCTGGGGAAGATGAAACCTCCGTGGATCACTTAACAGCTCAAGGGGAGTTTAATTGGAGTGAAGCAGATCAAGGAATAATCCTTGGGAGCTTTTTCTGGGGTTATGTGGTAACCCAGCTTCCTGGAGGAATCTTATCAGACAAGTACGGAGGAAAGTGGCCACTTGGACTGGGACTTCTAATCACGGCTCTCTTTGCCCTACTGACTCCGTGGGCAGCAAGGACCCACACTTACTTGCTGATCTTTGTTCGGGTGGTGCAAGGCTTGGGAGAGGTATTTCTTTATCTTGGTCTTAAGACTTGTTGGAAATGACTTACCTTTCTTGTCTGACTGAAAGGGCCTGACGACACCTGCCATGCACGAAATTCTAGCGTATTGGGCTCCTCCAAATGAAAGAAGTCAACTTTGCAGTATCGTCTACGCTGGTATGAATACACCTGAGTTCGAGAGGTTTTAAACGGATTGAGTGTGAAATTGTTTCTCAATAGGGAGTCAGTTCGGAACAGCAGCTACAATGGTTGTCAGTGGGTATTTAATCCACGGAGGAGTTATGGGAGGATGGCCTTCCGTGTTTTA
>JAQGAB010001799.1:0-14495 GCA_034696565.1 Isotomurus graminis
CACACTTCACTTGATCTACGACTGAGGTCTAATAAAGACGTGCCTACGTACTCGCTCTCGTGTACTCCCTCCTTTCTCTCTTTGGTGCTTGAGGAGCCCTGCAGGTCGTGCCCCCGATTCACAACTGGACCTGAGGACCTTCTCCCCGAACACTACAATGGTCACGAGATATTTGATAACCTGCAACTAATAATAATGAAGTCTGTTGTGCATTCGGCAGGGGAAGATTTGGCCCACCCGGTCGTCGTGTCTGTGGATTCCGGTGAGAAGGCGACGGATCTTCTGCACATCCTTCGCGGTCAACCAGCACTGAGCTACGTGTGGGCATTTAGAAAGGACACTTCGCCCGCAGGGGCATTTGGGCTGAATTGCAGTGAATTGAGGGTCAGCGGAGGAAACGATACCGAAGTGGAGTGGCGTGCTGTGGAGTGCGGGAGGCTCAGCGGCGTCGTTTGCGAGAAGCCAATGGTCGTATCGTATGTGGAAGTGGTGAGAAAGCAGCTGGAGGGAAAGAATCTCGTGAAGAATTTCAAGGAACGACTGGAGAAGGCGGATGCGGACATAGGCGAGTTGAGGGAGGAATTGGCGGAGGAGCGGAGGCGGCGGACGGAAGATGCGGCTGAATTGGCGAGGAAGGCGGATTCTGAGCATCGGGAGTTGCGGGCGGAGATGAAGTCGCTGTTGGACAGTTTCCGTGTGGAGGTAACTGAGAAAGTCGCGCGGGTAGAAAACAATTTGGCGGCGAACAAAGCAGAGCTGAGGGAGATGAAACAGCAAAAGGATTTGCTGGAGATGAAACTGGAAGCGCTGCGGACTGCAACGATTGAGGACAAACGGCTGCGGATTGTTGAAGAGGCTGGAATAAAGCGAAGATTGGATGAGATGGGTGAAGCGGTTGAGGGCAACTGGACAAAGGTTGATTCCGCTGTTAAGTCGTTGGAGGTCTGGAAGTTGGAAACGGCGGGACGGCTGGATTCATTGGGGACCGACCTGTGGGGATTAGGTGAGCAGGTGGAGCAGTTGAGGTCGCCGGATGAGGAGTCACTGATGAAACTGAAGGTCGCCTTGCAGAATGTAGGGGTGTGGGACTTGGAAGGATCAAAGCAGTTTGACCTTCCGAAGGTAACCTTGTCCTTAATATCCTCAACGAGTTCTTTGAACACCTTTGGCGGTAATTTAGGCGATGGGAGTTTGGCACAGGATTGAAGCGTTCGGGCGAGGCTACAAGTACGCACCCTACATGAAGTGTGACGAGGATGTTTTTAGTCTGACGGGGAACCACACAATCGGCTACAGAAACACGTAAGTCTGCTAATGTGACTCAAGCAGTAAATCCCAAATGCTTTCGATATTTTGTTTCAGGTATCGTTCCATGACTTCCAACAATAAGTTCACTAGTTTTGTTAACATTCAAGTGGACCCGCAATCTCCTCACCACTTTCTAAACTCAAGTACACAAAATCGCGATGACAGTTGAAAGTTTTAGTATTGAATTTGTATATTCAGCCCACAGAATTTGGCTGAAGACGGACTACAGAAACTGGGCAACCACACTTGGGTTTTGCACCAACCACTCCATCTCCTCCTGTTCGCGTCTTTATATTCTGTCGAGAAGTCGGACTATTTCTCCCGCGACTTTGGACACGTTGAGGGACACAGCGGAGTCAAATGGATTCCCAAAAGCAAGTGGAGGCTTCATCGACCAAACTTTATGCTGAATGTCAAGTTAAAGTCTCCTTGTTAATGTTGCATTATTTAAAACAACGGAAATAAAGTGTCGCAAGAAATTAAAATATTTTAATCCTTAAAAGAAGATCTTTCGCTATCGATTAGCTCCCCTGGAGAACGCCTACCAAAGTCAACCCTCCTGAGGTCAAAGACAAAGCTAAAGATACAAACCAGAGGAGGTTAACCTGAAACAAAAAACAGACCTGCAATTGAGCTGATTAAAGCATTCATAATATAGCTGTTTATGCTGTTGAGCGAGAAGTAGAGAAACTTGGTCACAATATATCTGGAACTGATGATAAGTAAAACCCCAGAATACATACTAAAATACAGTAATACGTCTGAAGTGACAAGGTAATATCATAGAGACGAGCTGAAGCGCCTTTTACTACTACATCTTTTCGTGTACTTTTCAGAATGACTTTTGAACGTATTTTAAATTAGAAACTGCGATATTTAAATGGAAACGTTATTAATAAGGTTAGATAGATACACAAGGTCCAATAACTTAAGTTGTATTTTTTAAGAGAAGTACTTTCCATGTCAGTTAAAATAAAATTTTGTTTTAAGCTTAACTAAATTATAATTTTAAAACTACGCCAAGCAGTCATTAGAGCCCAGTCAATCTTGAAAGTCAGTATTCCACATAGGAATACAGATTAGTCCATAGCCAAATCATCGTTGTTGTTTTAAAATATCAGTTTAAAGTATTTTAAAATTTCGGGGGCAAGCCCCCGAACCCCCTGTTTCCTTTTCGTTATTTATGAGCTTCCAAAGTTGCATCAATCATGATTATGACAACGGTTCTTAAGTTATCTCAATATAATTGCAAATCCTCTTATAAATTAGTGGCCGTGTTTTAATACATAACTTTAAGTAATGCAAAGCTTCTAATTGGTTCATTACTTATGGGTGCTTCTTATTAAGCAATATAAAATTGTTTGAGTTTCGCTTCCATTCGGTTGGTTAAACATAAGAGCTTCCAAATTTTGTCCTATTTACATATGATCTGCACGGGTTTTGGACCGTAGTGGGTCACCAGGTTGACCGAGTACGCCAGAAAAGCTGAAAGGAACCCCCTTTTTTACCCCTTTGATGCTGTGTGCAAAGTTTCAGCATTGCTTCCAAATGTGGTCCTACTTACATATGACCCGCATGGGTTTTGGACCCTAGTGGGTCATCAGGTTGACCGATCACGCTGATACGTTAAAAGGAATCTTCATTTACCCCTTTGATGCTGTGTGCAAAGTTTCAGCATAGCTTCTAAATTTGGTCCTATTTACATATGACCCGCATGGGTTTTGGACCCAACTGGGTCACCAGGTTGACCGATTATGCCAGAAAAGCTGAAAGGAATCTATATTTCTTCCTCTGATGCTGTGTGCAAAGTTTAAACCGCCTACCTATCTCCGTGCTTAAGTTATCGTGGGAACAGACAGACAGACAGACAGACAGACAGACGACAAGGTGATCGTATAAGCCCAAATTGACTGGGCTAAAAAGCAAATGGTACACAAGAATTTAGTTGCAAAGCTATGTAAAAACAGCGAATGAAACAGAACAAAGCTAACATGAAAAGAATTGAAAGTAGCGACCTGTGCAAAAAAATACTAAAGTTATAAACAAACTGATACGCGACGAGTATTATGGCTATTTTAATTGGTAGCTTACAGGACAAGTGTATGACTTTTAGATGGTGTTAAATGTTAATCCATTATGAGTGATACCATCCTATTACGAGTGTCTTGGTGCACAAATAGACAGGAGCGATCTACACAGCAGGAATCTGCATACTGAAGTGCGAGTTAAATAAACGACAGTGGATTTGGTTGACCAGTGTGTAAAAGCTGGTTTAGATACAGCTTGCTGTTTGTGGGCATTCTTTTGAAGTTTAACGAAATCAAGAAAAATATGGGTTTGGGGGTTCTCCATTCAGGGTGCTTTAAACAGCAGTTAAGTTAACTTTTATTTGTGCGATAGGTTATGAAGCGTGATTCATATTTAACGAAAACGTGTGTTTGAATTTAACAATTAGCGATGTGTAATATGCACAAATGCTTGAATAGAAATTCTAGGAAGATTGAAAAACCAGGGTAGTGTGTATTACTTAGTATGCATAATCAAGTGAATGGGGATGCGAAAAAGCATTTAGTTAATTTTTTAAACATGTCTATTAATGAAGCAATTTATTTCTACTTGTTGATATTATAAATAAAAAAGTTCATGATTGTCACTAATTTTGCAATTTACTTCCCACTCTACAACGTTGCGAATTTTAAGTTAACCATCAATGTGCCAACTAGCCTTCAAAACAGTCAACACCTTCTTGGACAGCCCAAATATAATGAAATAAATGCATGATGATTACTTGCTACTTGCTGGTTCGCATGATTTGTAAATATCTCCAAGAAATTACATCAGCAAACCGTATTTGCTTATCCCGTTCAAGTTTAATACAACATCACTCCAAAACATACATAAGCACTTAATCTGTTACGATTATACAACATGCCTAAAACTGAATAGAGGATTAATTTATTCTTTGAAAATAAACTGACGAGTAGAAGATCCGTACTGTCAAGGAGCTATTGGGCTGTGTTACACACAGCTTGGGCTCGTGATTACGACGCATTAAGTCGTGTCGGTGCAAAATGACCTTTAGAGGAGATGGAGGGGGTCAAAATTTGGGGTTGCCATGCTGGACCTAGTGACAAGAGAGGCGAAAGGTCGCTTTCTCTCTCTCTTTCTCATATGTATAACTCGTTGAAGTTCATGAAACGGGGAATGTGGAACTCATATAGTACCACAACGCGCTTTCTACTCCTCATTCAAATGTCAGTTGGGACCGCTTAACAATTCATACACATTGTATTCTTTTCATCTTTGAATAAACCAGAGCCACAATTAGTTTCACAATGTTAAACATCCTTAAAATCATTTCATCTATTCGTGAAAAGGCTGAAGAAGGTTTTCCTTTGCGACGAAGTGAGTACGTGTGATAATGAAGAAGTTGACAGTGCTTCAAAGGTTTACGACTAACAGATTTATTGACTGGGAAAACTAAAATTGAAAGTAATTCAACACTCGTTCAGCTGGAAAATTTCGAAACGGACTATTGTTTTACTTTTAACAACATCGAAGACTATGTCTGTGATTTCTTCGAGATAGTTCTCAGTGGTTCGATTTAATGGTTGTACATTAGTTTAAGGGCAGATGTGACGAGGTGAATGAGAGAAAGCATGCGGAGAGGGAGAAAGCGAGAAGAGAGAAAGCAGCCAACGAAGGAGAGAGAGTACGAGAGTAAGCATAACTTCCTGGTCATCTACAGTTGTAGGGAGACCCGTGGCAACTACCCCTATAACTTCCTTTAAACTAATTTTGCACCCAAGGTGTGTTTGTCAACTTTGTAGAATAAACGATGACCTGTTTGATCATGTGGGTGTGGGTGAAATAGTTCCTTGACAGATAGTAAGCTCCCCTCGTGAGAAGGGAAGTTCGCGAGTGAGTGAGTAAAGTTGTGCCATAAACATAAACATAACATTGATGTGTGTACGTAAATGTATGCTTTCTTTGCTAACGTAGCAAAGTATCTGAACTATACAATTCGGTAACATAAAAGGCCATTGCACAATAGTCTTGTTTAAAAAAAGTTGTCAATGTAAAAAGATTGGAAACCGGAGGATTTGTAAAAAAAACTGAATTAAATCTTTTTAGGTCTACCATTCTTTCATTAGCTCTGAACATCTTCAATCGGACGACTTTTATAACCTTATACGTTTTATGCTAACGTAGTAAGGTGTCTGAAGAATATGGGCTATCAAAAACAAACTATTTAATTCCCAACAATCAGCCACAAGCCACACTTTCACACCTGAAACCTTAAATACCTATTTTGCGACCCCAGAACTCTAAAAACAATGCTAGAACGACTTGAACGTGACTTAGAAGAAGTATCAAACTGGATGGACAAAAACCAAGTAAAACTTAATGTCAGTAAAACTCAAATGGTTGTTCTTGGTTCAGCTGCGAATTTAGCAAAGATAGGTCAAATAACGGTCCAATTCAATGGCTGTGAAATTAAAAGTCAGGAGACACTAAAGAGTCTTGGGTTGCTTATCGATTCAAAGATATCCTGAACTGATCACATCAATAAACTCTCTCGAAGCTACCATCTCACTGCTCGCTCCTTGTGCCCACTTAAAAGTCTCCTGTCACCTCACAATTTCTTAACGATCGTTAATGCATACCTTATATCAAAACTCAATTACATGCGTTCAATTTGGGGTAATGCTGCCTCCTATGTGTTGAAAATCCTCGAGCGAAAACGGCACGAACTGTTCTAGTTCTGTCATATTGTGCTCCTGTAAGGGAGCTCATGAGAACCGACCTGGAGTGGTTCATGCCAAGTGAAAATTTTAACTACTCCACACTTTGTATTTTCTACAGAATTGCTCTAACTGACTGTATTCCTTATTTCCATAACACTTTTGAAAAGCGAAATTGTATACACAAACACAGCACTCGCCAAAACAATCACTTCCACATCTCACTCAAACCTTCGAATCGTATAGGGGAAAAATCACTTCAATACACCGGCTGTAAACTTTTTCACTCCTTACCTCAAGGTATTGTCAATGTCTCTAACATCAATTGCTTTCGAAAAAGTGTTAAATCTCACTTACTAAATTCTAAATAACTTGTAAATACCACTACATACCTTACAACTCTAATTTTCCATTTATGTACAAGTTGATTAACCTAAAATTTTCATACATTTTAATATTATGTACTATATCATTATCATTATGATTACTATAATATTCCCTCCAATATTGTCAAACATAATAAGCTCATTGAGAGCAGGTTTGATTTAATAAACTATAAACTATAATACGAATAATTCATATAATATGCCTTTGAGCACGTCTTCCTGTAAAGAAAAAGTTGTTAGTGTAAAAAGATTGGAAACAAGAGGATTTGTAAACTAACCTGAATTAAATCTTTTTAGGTCTTCCATTCTTTCATCAGCTCTGAGCATCTTCATTCAGACGACTTTTAAAGTCACAGACAGCCGTTTTCATTTCCAATTTGCCCTTACTCGTTTTACGCGCCGGCCCTACATACAACGACAAGCAAGTACTATTTACACATTATTTTGTTGTGATAATTTTGATTGAGTAAATACATAGTCTTGACATGTTTGATCCGAAACATAAGATAGATAAAATTGCTTCAAAGAATGTGGAAAGATTTGCAACTCATGCTATTGAAAAAATGAAAATGCTCCAAAATATACTGACAGCCATTTTGGACGCTTAAAGCCAAAATAAACATTTTTTGCAAACATGTGACCTTAGCCCCTTAATCTTATAAATGGTGTCAAGGTTTCTCCCCATGCGGGGTTTTAAGCAAGATACACATGATTAAGTCACTACTGTTAAGGTGGGGGTGTTGTAGGTGTATGGAACGAAGAAGAAAAGTGAAAATTCTGTATCTCACCCATCTAGTGTCTAATAATACCTCCTTTCTTACTCAACTAGGGAACATAATGTCCATTATCAACTAAATAAAGAGCTAATCAAATTGACTCTGTGAGCGAATGGTGCGTAGACAACCTAACCACTAGCTCGTCAAAGTACCACTACAATTAATCTTTTCTGCTACGCCGCTTCTAACACCCAACATAACCAGCAGCGTGAACAAAGTATATTCCGACACAGCCTACTAGCACTTAACTCACTCTACTTTGCTACGCCGCTCCTCTTACCCACCACCACAGGCGCCTACATTTAAATTACTTTTACTAATTTTGTTAAAATCCATCACTTTTTTACCATTAATTGGCCCATCAAAACCATTTTCTACTATTATCGTAAGAACTACTCATACAACTAACCAATAACTGCGATAACAGCATTCTGAAACATCAACATACAAGAACTTATAGTGTAGTTTGTGTTTACTGTTCCTTTAAGGACTTTCATCAGTTGTGTGCAATGCAATAGCGTGTTTTGTTTGAAGTCCCATTTTATGAACACGATCAACATTAATATTTCAACTGCACTTTCTTTAAATCCCATTCTCTGGACCTTCCTAAAAATAGATTAAATCCCAACAGTGTCATACGATGAAGTCAACCCGGCCTTATCCGGCCGATTCAAATCTACACTGTCTTCTACAACAGCCAACAAACATTCCATAATCAGACAGTGTCAAGTTTACATATCCATGTCCGTTACACATCGCCCACAAGGAGTTTTAAGGTTAAAATCACGTAAAAAGCCTTCCAATTGAAGAGTGGAGGGCCCTAAATGGGAATCAGCTCAGGTTTTCAGGAAACTGAACATGCATGAATGTAAAATTGATGAGTTGATCAATGGTGTGGAGGGGCCTGAATAGGAAACTCGAAGAATTTCAGGTTTAAAGCAATTGAGGTCATGCATTGGGTGATCAAAGGGCCCTGGATGGGAAACGATGAAGGTAGAGAATGTATTATAGTTAAGTAGCTTAATGGGAGACGTATGCTTCATTCGAAATAAACTTACCCCAAATATCTAATTATGACTATTAAAAATTAAGTCTTATAACAACTAGCAAAAAAAAGCCCGTCTCAAGACCGGACAAGTCCTAGAAGACATAAATTCACTGGAAACTTTAGAATTCGCAAAGCTTCTTAATCTCCCATATTATTTGCGAATTCTAGAGTTCCTAGTGAATTCATGTCTTCTAGGACTTGCCCCGTCTTCAAACGGGCTTTTTTGCTATGCAATATATAAAGCGAGGAACTCAAGGCATGCACATAATGGAATTTTGCCCTGTGATTATGAAGCAAATATTGTGAATAAGTGTTCCAATCAAGGTTGTCCATTTGGTATATAAATAAAGATGTAGTACAGTCTAGAGGAAACAGAAGATGTTCTCAGGTTAATATCTTATCTAGGGTTAATGAATAAGTATTGATTCATTTGTTGTAGAAATGAAGGCCAGTCCACGTGCTTGCTTTTTTGTTTCGTAAGTATTATTAAATTGACCAGGCACAGACAGCACAGTGGTAGTGCATTGTCTGTGCAGCAGGCTATGTGTCCGAATGGTACACAGGGTTCTCTTTCCTGTGTACGTGTGGGTTTTTTCCCCGAGGGTTTTCTCCACACCAACACATTAACCTCTGGTGCGGGATCACCTGTACTGTACGGTGAGGGCCTAGTACAGGTGATCCCATAGATAGAGCTACAGGAGCTATTCCCTGAAAAGTTATTGAGGTTCCCTTGGAACAGAAACGCACCTACGAATAATACCGGCAGTCGTATAAACCAATAGGTTAAATCGACTAGGTACACCCCCCCAACTACTAAAAAAAAGTATTATTATATTATTCTACTACATCAGGATGCTAATAACATGTGCAAAAGCTGGATAAGCAGGAAAGTTTAGCAGAATTTTAGTCCCGAAATTACATGACAGAGAATATTGCACTTTATTCATTTAACCACTTTGCTCAACATATCATTTCAAAGGACTTAGCGTGACGATGTTCTCAATATCAATTGCATATTTAGTTTGTAGCAGATTCACGTAGAAAAAGCGAATACAATCAATTGTTCCATTAATTTTGATTAAAATGTTTAATGTTTATAGCCATAAAATCAATTAGCTAATCATTACATCGTAGTCACTAAACGTATTCTGCCGTTCACCTTATAAGATTCTGGCTTCAAAGCAACCTGAATTCATACCCCTTCTTATCTGCAAAAGCAACAAGAGGATTTCTTATCATTTATTGTAACATTCTACTATATATGGTGTGCTGCCTTTAGAGCAGAACGTTGAACATTCTACAATCATCTGATAACTAGTTCCTATTATTCCTAAAATTCAAACTAGAAAGCAATTATTTCTGTCATAAACCATAAATCAGCTGAAATAGTTGTCTTTCCGTTAATTGTCTACGTAAGTCTAGCATCTGAAATATTAATTCGTGCTATAGAAGTGTAATTTAAAATTCACCTAAAGTTTTGCACTACATCATGCCATTGTAAGTCTTATCTACAATTTTATTTTCCCATTTCGAACAAAGTTCTTTTTCGACAGAATTATTGTTTATACATAAATCTTATCATTCAGTTTACGTAAAGCATACGCTATTATTAATATCGGATCATCAGGAGATTGCAATAAATGTTTCCACCTTCGTTATCATATTTCATTAAGTATTAACCTGTGGAGCTCACAACCTAGTCATGAGATTAAAGTGTAATAGAGTTTCAGGCTTTCAGAGCGTAACTTAGCAGTACTGGTTTCTTTAAATTGTAACATTTGCTAGCAAAATTATTCATTAAATGTTAATGCATAAAAATTTTATGTATTAAACTATTTTAACATCTTATAGCAAAGAAGTTGGTGTTACGAAGTTAATTATGCCTAATATATGAAATTTTTGGTATAAACATACCCTTATATCCTTTTAAATTGAATTGTTTTATCGAAATGGTGCTATAAGCAAAAACCAAGCAATGAATACAGTAAAATGGAACAGCAGGCAAAACATGGTTCCGATAGGACCAAATTGAATCATGTTTTTTAACACGCAGATACTGAATCTAGATTGATGACTCAACTTCAAATGCTAGTATATCTTCCCACGAGTTAATTTTATTGAGTGAGCAACAATGTAACCAGCTGATTTAAACACAAGTTCATGATAACGAGAGTAGTTGTAACTTCAAAGAAGTTGCTACTTCCCATTGTAATCTTCAACGGGGCACAAGAATTTATTACTTTATGAAAATTTTTGTTCCCTATTTGCTGATGTATTCCCAACCTAAATTGTGCAAGCAAATGTTTTGAAATTTGGTTCGCGTTTCCACAATTACTAACGACAAAGTTCACTAAAGTTAACCCGTCAACAGAAAGAAGAGCAATGAGTATGTAGATTGGTAGCTGAACAGTGTTGTATAGAAGAATAGCTGTGTACATGCCAATGACAATCAAAATACACCATGCAGAGAACATCCTAGGATAAACAACCGGCCCTAAACATACGTTTAAGCTTCCAGTGTGAATTTGCAAACGCCTGAACTCCCTAACTGAGTTCTTGTCGACGCGTTTCCTTGCTTTGCTGCAATAAATTAAACGGAATTTAAACATTATATTTCAAAAGAATGGAAATATTTTGAAATCGCAGGTACCCGAGCATCGCATTCAAAAACGTTTTAAGCGATATGGTAAAGTACAAATTTCCCCCACAGTTCGCAAGTGCTCCAGGACAAATATTCTGGTACATGACAAACGCTTCCAGAATACAAAACAGAATTAGCTGCGCAGTTACTGAGTTAACATTTAGTGACAATAAAAATGACGTTGTTTGGTCAATTTTGCATGGCAGAAAATAAAAACCCAAGAAAATATTCAGACAAGGCTGGCTTAAAACGAGAATTCCAGTTGCTATGGGAAATCCGTATACAATCATGTAAGCTAGTATACATGTTATCGGCCACACAAGGTCTTCATTAAATCCTTTATATATTGTGCGGACACCTGGCAAGTTTTAATATTGCGGCAAAATGCTGTGAAAGCTATAAAAAAACTACTAATCTTTGAGTTACCTTGCTTGATTTGTTGCTGCTCTATTTCGTAGTTTTCGTTAAAGAGCATGACTGTTTCGTCTCGCGTTCGTAAATATTCAATTTTAAACACAAACGTGCAGAGAAGTAGTGTCGTCCATCCTGCATCAAGCAGAGAATCACTGAATTCACGAAATTCCTTTCACTTCAGCTTACGAGAAATAAACCCTACCCCATAGAGTACTAACCAAATTGTCACAAGAACCAAACTTAAAATCTCTGAGACCTTTCGAAGTTTCTTCGTACTCTTCACAACCTTTCCTGACTGTAAGTTCATTTGAAACGGAAGGCAGTGGTTTAGAGTACAAGCGTGTACTTGCCTAATGTCCATCAAGTAAGCATGGGTAACAAATGTGTGCTTTCGTTTCATTGCAAACGCGAATGTTATGTCTCAGTCAGCTCATTTGCTAACAAACATAAATGTTTATGATATAAAACTGATTTTGATTTCACAGTGGAGAAGCCTTATTACTTTGAAAATTCAATTCTAAACTTGCTCAATTATGTATGACTGCTTGTTAAAGTTGTAGTATGAAATAGCAGTTACGGCTTATAACAATACCGCAAGTGCAAAGGAAATAATAAATCTTCAATCTCGTAGGAACCGAAAAGAATTTCCAAAGTTATTTGATTCTTTTGCCACCTAATATGCATAACTGAAGGACAACAGCAAATATTGTTAGAATATAGTCAAGAGTGTGAATGAGTCCGAATCAATAATGCGGGTTGGAGCTCATGTGAAGGTGTTGGTAGTTTCAGACCCAGTTCAAGACTGGATTTATAAGCCGACTATCCGAGTAACTATTACAGAATGAGGTGGAATATCTTTAGGGGGTCGGGGAAGTTAGTTCCTGACAGTTTGCAGTGCAAAGTGATGTTTATAAAATCCTTCATAGCATTGAAAATACATCAAATATTCAGCAATTTTGTAGGCAATCGTCATGATATAATGTAATGAATCTACGTCAAAATGTCAATTAAACAAATTACAACAATCATAATTTATACTTCAAAATTAAATCCAATACGATAAAACTATTCAGTGTGCTCCTAAAACATTATAATGATTGTTTGATTGATTGTAAACATTTAGTAATATTTCTACACACGCGTAATCCGTGACTCTTATTGTCGACACACATTTGCTAAGTACATTCCAGATGTGAGATTTATGTTTATTTCCTCTGTTCTTGTCCTCCAAAAGAACATCTGCCCGGTTACCGCTTGAAAGAAGCAAAACACTTCTCATAAAGAAATCAAGAATGGTTTGCGCGTATTGGAATTTTTGCAACATCCTCATGAGGTAAGTCATGCAATAAAATCCAAACCATTGTCATCTCCTTTGTCAATCATTCCTTGGTTGTCTTTGCTTACCTTAAAATATCCAATTTGATCGGATCTCTGCTTTAAAATTATTTAAGTTTACTTCTGCATCAGTCACAAGCATACTCTCTAACAGAGGAAAATACACTTAGGATTTAGTCATGGTTTATTGTTTCTAAATTAACCAGTATCTGAATGAACTGGATGAATGTCTAAACCTTACCTCGCTTTTTATTAATCCGTTTCAAATCTTTTATGATTAGCATTAGTTTCATTCACAGTTAACGCGCAATTTTACCCCACTCTTCTTTATTTAACCGCATAGTTTTTAATCTCGTAAAGCAAATAACAGTGTTTGTTAATAAAAATTCAACAGTGAGTATTCATACCTTTCTCTTTCTAAGTTTTTTAATACTTTAAGCTTAATTCCATTTACTACAACCTTGCAAATATAACCACAAGAAGAAAGACTCACTAATAAATTATTCGTTAATATTTGACTTTCATACCAACTCATTTGCGTACAAACAAACGAATACAAACGACGTGGCTACTGTCTACGTGTTTAATTATTTAAGTTGCTCTCTTTCTTTCACGAATATTAAAAGGTGCCAGATCAATCGACAAAATTAAATCGAACCTATACCACAGCCTGGGTTAGCTCAATATGGCTGTCTTTCGTCTAAGCCTACAAATCATTTGTGTGCTGAAAAATATCGGTCTTATTTCTTGTAACCCAATAAACGCACACCCCCCATTTCGAAAAATATCGAGTGAATTTACGCTTTAAGAGAGTGATGTCCCGTTTAAAACCATCTGGCCACTACAAATTGGATACCCAGACTTACAACTAAAAAACTGGAACGAATACACCTCACTCTTCCAGTCGTGTCTCGTGAATGTGCAAAACTTTCAAGGAATCGATTTGTACGAATGGACGTTTCCTATTTACCTCACTCGCTTTGATATTGCAGGAGTCAATGTCAAATATTCCTACAATGACCAGTTTAATCCCGGGACATTCGAGTTCTTCTATGGAAAAGTTCCATCTCTTGAGCATTTGAATAGACTTAACCACACTTCCTTTTTCATTAGGGAAATTACTGACGCAGATTCCATAAAAATAAGATGGACCTGCTTCGCCCAGTTTGATTTATTCATACCTGAAATTAAAGACGCATTCCACTTCTTTCTCCACAACAAAGTGTATTATCACGAGCAAAAGAATATTATGGGAGCCAGCAAGATTTGGTTCGACTCTGGACAAAATCTTGGTATTCTTTAACAAGTAATAATAATTTTGAATTAAGCCCTATTCTAATTTATGCGTCGTTAATTTTTACGCAGCATTGCCACTTATTTTCGGTGAAAACAGTCGTCCCACATATTTCCTTCTTGTCATGCACAAGAACTCATCACAAGCATCTAAAGATATGTGGGCACATGCGAAAATATCGTCGCTTTACAAAGTAAACCAACGGACCCCTGAATATTTTTATTTAATCACTGGGAACTTCGAAAATGATACAAACACCTTTTTCCATTTGCAAGGACGAGAACTGTTCATCGAGTCGTTTAACTTTGCGTGCTTCACCTGCTGCAACTGCCGTCAAATGATAATTCCTTTACAGAAGCATGCTTGGAGAAGTCCAGTCACAAAGCTAACATCGTTAAGAGGAAGAGTTGGGTGGAACGGTTTCATGGATGTCAATTGGAACAATATAGCTTTACAAAGCCACCATTTAGCATTCCGTAACTACCTCCAATCCCCAGATGTAAACCAATATCTCCCTGACATCGCTATGCTTAACTATATACTACCAA
>JAQGAB010001800.1:0-14488 GCA_034696565.1 Isotomurus graminis
TAGTTAAATCATCAGCTCAATTCAAATATATTTGCACAGAGCAATAAACAACCAGTTGAGCCTTTCTCACCTTCATTTCTGATCAGTAAATGATATCTTTATACCAATTCTTTCGAGTTAGATTTAACACTCTTAAATACAGTTAAATTGCCTTCGTGCCACATGCTTATTTCACATCTTCTCTCTCTCTCTTTGCTAAATATCAATAAGAATTCTATCAATAGGTTGATTAATTCCGTTTCACACAGAATCTCCACACGTGTGTGCAACAAATAATGTAAGTCCAAGCAAACACACAGCTTGCTAATTGCTTTAGATTCTAATATGTTAGGAATGAATTACAGTCATTCTAGGTTTTGTATTCGTTCCAATATGAAAGGCTCTGGATACCCAGTCCCTAAGGGAATACTTCTTTGTGTCCTTTTGATTTGTATTCCCAATACCCTTAGAGCATCTGTCCCTGGGGACATTTCCTGTCTCCCTCAGCACATCCAGGAGTCTTTATATTCATTTGAACGGGTTTATGGAGCGTACCAAGCTAAACGGCAAGGACGATTTACACACTCACCTGAGAATGGCAACCCATGGTCATCCACAACATTTCCCTACGACTATTTCCTCGCCCTATTTGGATGTCCTTACTCCCTTCTTCGCATAGGAAACTTCGGTGACGGGGGGAAATGGGTGTGTGGAGTGGAACAATTGAAAGACTCACCCTGTATATTATACTCCATCGGACTCACACATGACATTTCTTTTGAACGAGAAATCTTGGAGACCACGAAATGCGAAATATTTGCATATGACTCATCTCTCCATGAAGTTGAAGGACTTCCCCCGACTCTTCAAACTCGCTTACACTTCAAACAAACTCCCGATGGTATTCCAACATTAAGTTCCCTCATGGCTGACAATGGACACACGAACATTGACATCCTAAAGGTTGACATCGAAGGCAATGAGTTCCAGTTCTTCCAACAAGTCATAACTGAATATGGAGATGAACTTCCATTCAATCAGCTCCTCGTTAGAATTCAAACTAAAATCTCAGAAGGATCGGCTTTCTCCAGTCTTTACAACTTTTTCGAGTCTTTTGAACGCTGTGGACTTCGACCAGTCAAATATGAAATCAACGTGGTTCCCATGGTATTTGCTAAAGATAACACATACGCTGTTAGTGAATATTCTTTCCTTAACATTAGGAATTTATGCAACAACCAAACTGCCTTTTGATATACACGTTAAACATTAAATAGTCATGTATTAATGCTTTATTGACTTCCCTCCAGAGTTCTTATCATCAGTATACAATATAACATTATTAGGCTTAATGAAATTGATAAACTGTCAAATATTCAATTAAATTGTCTCAATATATAGAAGCTTATGGATTAGTTTAAACATTTGTACACTTTGGAATTGTCTTAGTTGGTCGTATAACAGCAAAACAAATATTAATACAAATAACAGCATCTAATTAATATTCCACACTCCACTAGATTATTTCGGAGCTAACAGGAAGTCACACTAATCCTGTGTACATTCTTCTTCCTACACCTCAATGTCGGAGTAAATGACACAGACTGACGTCTTGAGTCCCCTCCATTCCTTTCCGAGCAATTTGTAGCAGCCACGAAGATCAGCACACAATAAAGCAATAAAAGAACCAGCAGCCCTCCAATTCCAACGAGAAACAATATCCAAGTAACCTTCCCAATTAAACTCATCTCTCCCCATGGCAAAAATTCGTAGAGGTTCTTTGCTGCTTCCGAGTCAATTGTGTCGTTACTCCATGTGGGTAACATATTTTGTCTGATCCCTGACGTGTAGTACAATAATATCAGTTAAAAAGTTTACTTTTTATTCCTTCCGTTAACTTACCCTCACCTTTATTGCACCTCAGCTTCCTTCCTATCAAATATTCTTCTTACAAAAGAACTCAGTTCAAAAGGAATAGCCTGAATTTCAAACAAACAGTTCAGTGTCCATTGTTGCTAAAAATCTGCAAGTAGATAAATGCTAAGATTTTTAAGAATTAACAAGAGTCCGCCGGTTCTTCAATCGGATCCAAGCAACACCGTTTTCCTGTTAAGCTCAAGAAAACTCTAAGGCTATTTCACAATCCCTTATTAACTTCAAACTCTCAATATATTTGTTTCGCTGTAAAAGTATTCTCCGTCCGAATAAAGACACCCACCGACTGAAGGAATACATGCATTTACACTCGCTTGATATTCGTCGTCTCAAGAACTAAACGACATTTGAAATACTTCCAAGTATACATGCCTAGAGTTTTGCCACAGCGAACCCCGAATAAGAATCTACTTATGATTATTATTGAGTTTAATCCTTCACAGGATGCTTAAATAAATTGAATCACTCTCACGAATCTCAGATAGTTTAACGAATCCCAACTTCCCTTCACCTTCTTCAAAGAAACTAATCACCAGCATACCATCTCCTCTTTTTCTTCTATTTTACTACACCCTCACTTAAACCTATAAATATTCTGAATCTTATTTCATTACATAACGATAGTAAATGAGTGTACTATTGTGCAGGATTCTTTCTTTGATTAATAATCTCTTTGTCAATTCAAACTACAAGGGACTTACTCCTTCCCAATCTCCACACTCCGTCAATCTCAACAGTTTTACAAACATTTCTATAATTCTTTAAGGAACATCTTCCCTTTCACCAATGATTTGAAGGCACTCTCCCCTTTCTCCTCGTACACTCCACATGAATTTTTTACTTTTCGCTATCGAGTCATTCCACCTTCTCAACACAACCGACAGTTTTACGTCCAGAGTTTGTTAATTGCTTCCTAGTTTATTTTCTCCATTAAATAAAGTCCAGTCAGCCTGGAGACAGTATACGAGGTCCTTGAAAGTTGTTATGTCTCTCCTACACATTCCACAGGTATTCTTCGTCTCTGCTAATAATTAAGGTCGATTTCCATTGCTGATATCATCACACTGATGGATGCTGCGAGAGTTTAACATAAACACCAAATTACACGTTAACTCTCAAGCACTGCCTAAAAATGAGTCAATGGGGACGATTTATCTTTGTCAAGATATTCACAAGGAAAACCAACTAAATAACTTAACAAGTCCAGCAACTGCTTTGAGTTTCCTGTTTGATTCTACTTTTGTATATTCACTCACCTCAGTCTTCTTTTTCTATTAACTTAACTATTCTTTCCTCAAGACAACTTAATATTTCATGTCTCCCACTTCCAGGAAATGAACTACCAGCATCCTCTTCCCTCTCATCAGCTTAATCTTTCAACACACTTAAACATCTTTACAAATTATGTTCTTCGTTTAAATCAATATCTTTAAATACTCCGTCAAAACGGATGCATTAAACCAAAGTAGTTAAAAATCATCTGTATGAACTAATTACTCACAAGATTTTTACATAGCTTTCTACATTAAACAAAAATCTGTTTATACTGAGGAACGAATTCCCACAACCTCATCAAAGGATAAATCGAAAGCAAATATTTCACAAGAAGTCCTCTGGAGTATTTTCAGCTCAAAAGAAGTCTCATTTGAAATCCCAAACGAATACACAACACACTTTGACTTCCTCTGGAGAAGTTCCAGTCCACAAACCCACTTTCCTCCGTCCCCGAACATCCCCAGCCATTGTACACTAAAAGGACATCCGAAATTAGGAAGGAAGTAGTCGTAAGGATAAGTGTACGGAGCCCAAGGATTCACCTTCTCGGGTTGTGACTTGACTAATCTCTCTCGCTTTTTCTTATACGCTTCGTATATCACTTCCGATTCTTTAATAGAGTTCTTCACTTGTAACGAATCACAGGAAAGTTCCACATTGTCACTAGGTTCGCTATTAAACAATACAAGTAACACTAACCCTGCAGTAATGAGACTGCTGATTATCAGCCTTTGGGAGGACTTTGAATTACGAGAATTCCCCATCTTCACACTAAAGCTGAGAGACAAAGATTGAATAGATCAGTGAATGCAAGACAGTTAATATAATACAACATCCACTGCAATCTCACAATCCATAAGAAATCATTCATTTCCTTCATTGTGTAAACTTGAAACAAATGTCAGTGCAATCAACCATATCCCACACTTCCGTACGTGAGAGAATCTAATAACATCCCCTCTGAGTTCTGCACTAGTTTTTACACTCTTCACAATCATCTTCATCTTCAGTGCTTAAATCATCACTCCGTGACATAATTCCCCAGGCTTCGTAGAACGGAGAATGCAATTCAAGTGTCATTGCATGATTACCTTAATATTTGTCTCACTGCCCACCAAGCAAGCATTATAGTCACACTGTTATCGAACAGACTCCAATTCACGGTATAATAAAAGCTCACTCCTGTGATCAATGAACCTACAAGGATTTATTTCTACTTATTTCTGTGCTATTTCATCCAACAGATTTACTTTTTAAACATGAGTTTATGCTGATGGTATCACCTATTTAAGTGCAGTTTAATAAAGAAGGTGGAATTAGCACTTCAAGTCCGATAATCACTTAATAACAATAGTAATCTATACCCAAACAATAGTTACTTTAAGCTTAAAATTCCATTAGAGTATTTTCCATAATAAAATGCAGTATCACTACATAAGTTTAAGTGTGCAGAGGGTTCCATGTAATTTACACACAGTTCTCTTGTAAAATTTCGCTTGGAAATACTTTTTTAAAGTAGCGCTTAAGCGTGAAGGGTTTAAATACACTTCCACCAAGTTTTCATTAATGCATGAATTCATCTCACACACTTATTTGTTGAAGGATTAAACAACACATTTTCAATAAAAAAGTCAAAATGTTTTCTTAACCCGAAAACCCAGTAAACAATTCACAAGCAAACAATTCACCTTCCAGGAATGAACTAACAATAATATTTGAGTAAATCAATATACCTACCCTACTACACTTTCTGTCCTCCGTACATCTCTTCGGTTAGATATTCGATACCCAGGAATCCATTAATTCGTTTACCTGTGCCCCGATTTTTATACAACAACAAAAAATCCCACTGATACATTACACACCTCTTAATTGCTAATAAAAGAGTGACCCATCCTCATTATACTTACCCAAGTTCCAGGAGTTCAAAATATTTGCAACCCAATTCCATGCCTTGTCAACAATCCTCACACTGTTCTTCTCAATTCAGCATAAATTCCAAATCACTCTACAAACTGTTTACCTTAATTGCAAAACATTCCTTCAATTCGAACATCGGTTATCCAACGCAAACCTATCAGATTGAGCTGTCAAGATAAACTTGGACATTCCCAATACTCCACATGGCCCCCACCTGCATTTATAAACCCATTCTAATCATCTCATTGAGTTCATTATTCGCCCATCTCTCCTCGACTCTCCACCATGAAGTCATTAATTACTCTCTTCACTTTGAACTTAATTGTTTCTGCTATTCGAGCTGGAATTGTCACTCCTTCACTTCAGAAACGCTTAGACCATGGAGAGTCCTTAGATATTTCCATCTACCTTCCTTCCAACTCCGACATTCTTACTTCCAAGTCCCTCTTGGCTTTGGAAAGAGACGAGCGAATCGAACAAATGATTTCTGCTCTTAAACACCGAACCTTAATAACCCAACAACCATTCATTAATCTGCTAAGCCAACACGGAAAGACCAGCTCGGAAATAAAATCCTTCTGGGCCACCAACTTCCTCCGAGTCAAAAACGCTACGAAATCTCTTGTCTCAGCTCTCTCTCAACTCCCAGGAGACTTTACCATCCGTGAGCCAATAATCATTTCCCTCATTCACCCAGTAGAATCTCGAGACTCCACTCCAGAAGAAATCAAACAAGAAGAGTCTCAATGGGGAGTGTCCAAAGTTGAAGCTGAAAGAGCTTGGAACTACACGAGGTAATCACTTAACAATTAAACTGCCAACACATATTAATCCCTTCATCCTGGCTCTCCAGAGGGAAAGGCGCAGTCGTCGCAGTAGTCGACACAGGAGTTCACATGACCCACTCTGCTTTACGAGACAATTTCGGTGGAGCTTGGTTCGATCCGTACTACAATACTCCTCAACCCACAGATATCCAAGGCCATGGAACACACACAACTGGAACAGCCGTAGGAACTGCCAATGGAATCGGAGTGGCTCCTGAAGCCCAATGGATCGCTTGCCGAGGCTTAGACCATCAAGGCTACGGAACTGAAGAAGCTTTGATTGCCTGTGGCGAGTGGATTGTCACAGCTGTTCCAAAACCTCACGTGTGTTCCAATTCCTGGGGAGGTGGATACAACGACCCGTGGTACAATGACGTCATTTCTTTATGGCGAGCAGCTGATATCATCCCCGTGTTTGCCATCGGAAACTCTGGATCTTGGTGCAACACTGTTCTATCTCCTGGAGACCAACCTGGACTTATATCAGTTGGAGCTACGGATCCTGACGATGCTATGGCTTATTTCTCTTCCAGAGGACCAGGTGCTAATAATCTACAGAAACCGGAAGTCTCCGCTCCAGGAGTTGGAATAGTCTCGGCAGGGAACCGTGGGACGAATCAGTACACAACAATGTCTGGAACTTCCATGGCTACTCCGCACTTTGCTGGAGCTGTTGCTCTTTACATGTCGCTAAATCCTAACGCTACTTATACCGAAGTGTATGATGTGTTTACTTCAACAAGTGACAGGCCTGTTTTAGAAGACTCTGATAAAGCTTGTGGAAACGCTACTGATCCTGAAGACTTCCCTAACATGGCCTTTGGACATGGAAGAATCAACGCTGGGAATGCTATGGAATCCGAGTGAATTGTATTGTGGATTTATATTTGAGTGACTTAATATTTGAATAAATGAATGATTAACTAGTTATTTAATCACTAAAAAGTTCTGTTCTGTTGTTTAAATAAATGTAGGTAAGGAATGTTGGAGATCTGTGTGCATGCAATAGAAAACGTAATCTGTGTATCATGTGATGTCGCTCATTGAGTTGGTGAAGTGTTTAGTACGATTTATTTAAAGGAATGGCCGATAATACGCTGAGGGATGTTGTTAATAGTGTTTTTGTTATTAATTATTTTAGTCTATAGAACGTTTTCTACATTTAAAAATACTTTAAAATATTCTTAAGGAACCTAGGAACAGTAGGAACTACTTGTAAGAATTGAAACATTTAATTAAGTTCTATCCGAATCGTAAGAAACAGAGGGCTTCGGCAGCTACAAGGTCTTCCACAGTGGGTTTGTGTAAAATGTGTTTCTTTATCTTGACTTACTGAATTCATTAATAAACGTACAGGTGATTGTACAATTTGTTGGGCAAATAGGAAATACGTCTGAGGTTAATTTCTTCTGATGGACGTTGGTTTTAAGTATGATTAAGTCTGCTTCAGAAATTAGGAAAACAAAGAAAACCCGGACTGAAGAGATGCTCAGATGAATAGATTGATTGATAGATGATTGTTTCTCCTGCTTTACTTCATGAAATAGATGAGATACAAAAAGTTATTCTGAATTAACTGGATTTTTAGTCTAATGCCTCCGTCTCGTTCAGTACTCAAGACGAATATGGAGCAGGCTATTTAATTATGTGCGTAGGAAAAACGAAACACTCAATTCTTCAATATCTGTTGTGGTTTAGACCACAGTCATTTTACTTAATGTTAAACAATCCTCGAAACTACTCATTCTTTCAATTCCACAGCAACGAGTATACAATCCAACTCTTCTAGCTCCCTCCATATTTTAGGAATAAATGAAGATGCTGTAAAACTGTCAGCAGGTCTATAAATATTAGAAAGTAAAGTACCTGAACTGGTAGTGATTTTTTAATAATCAAACTGTTGTAGGACATTTTGACAACCGAATAATTAACAGCAAAGGGATGAAATATCACTATAACTGTAGAGAGGGACGATCACTTGACACATCTCTGACTGGAGGTGAGTTCAAGGAGACGATGGAAATTAATTTATGGAATAAGTAAGTTTTTGTCGAGATAAGAGATCTGTGTGCATTAAACTTAACATCAATGAGACTTGCAGTTTAGCTTGTGACTGATTTTAGTCAGATTTCACTAAATCAATGGAAAACATGCACACAGGGATGTTATAAAATTGGGTTTTTATTAATAATCCGCTGAACTGGTAACCTATTGAACTGTCGAACAAGTGAAATAAGTATTCAATTAACTTGTAAATTATATTTAGAATACATTAATACATAAAAACATAAACATTTCATTAAGTTCTATCCAAATCGCAAAAAGCAGAGGGCTTCGGCAGCTACAAAGTCTTCCACATTGGGTGTGTTTAAAAGCTGAGAGAGAGTCAGGAGCTCAGTGGGGGCGGTGAGGGGGGCAGTTGGCTTGCTCGAGACTCCACATGACATTTGGTAATTGTCTTGTTTCAATGGGACTTGCATTTCTTTATCTGAGCTTTGTTTGTCACGCTGTGGATGATGGGAACTGCGAGGGTATTGATTTGCTTCGCTACTTTCCAAGACTTTTCTTCTCTTCGGTGCAGCCGGTTTGTACTGCCGTTTTGGGGTGAACTCGGAGTATTCTGGGGATGAGGGCAGATCCTGGTCTTCAGACAGGAAGGAAATGATCTGTTTTGGGGATAAGGCGGCTTGTTTCATCATCCAAACGTCAGACAGCAACTCATCCAAGGAAATGCGTTGATCGGGAATTATATTGAGGCACCTGTCCACAAAGGCAACACAACCTGGAACATTTGAAAGGAAAGTGTTTTAGTTGATTAGACGCAAAAGGAGAAGTTGAAATGGTTTGAGGAAATGGTGGAAATGGTTGCTTACCATCAGAAAGATAAAGTGGATACTTTGGACTTCCATCGACAGTGTCTTCCTTATCATCAAAAGGGGAGAGTCCCGTGAGGAGTTTGAAAGCGATGACTCCGAGTGCCCACACGACTCCAGGACCCGCAATGAAACGATTCTTCTTGAACATTTCTGGGGGAAGGTATCTCGAAGTTCCCATGCAAGTCCGGAACGTCTGAGTTAACGAAGTGAATGTGGATGTGAGGCCGAAGTCAATTACTTTTAGTTTAAGGGTGTCTCGTTCTACGAGAATATTCTCGAGCTTCAGGTCGCGATGAAGGACGTTAACTTCTCTCATTAGATTGACTGTGGAGATCAGTTGGGTCATCATGAATCGTGTGATTTCTTCGGAAAACCGACCGTGGGTCTTGAGGAATGTTCTGAGGTCTGTGGAGTTGTTTGGTCGTTCCATCACAAACAGGATTTTGTCTCCAGTGTGCAACCAATCGAATAGTTTAATTACTCCATCCACGTGAATGAGTTGTTGTAGTAGAACGGCTTCTTTTGGGACGGACTCTCCATTCCGCATCACAAACGGAGCTCCTTGTCTTCGAATAACTTTGACCGCCACCTGCAATCGACAAGAATATTCCATTGATTAGAAACAAATTCGAAAATAAATAAATTATAATTCGACCGGAAAGAAATAGGGCGCTGCAAAATAGAGACAGAATGTCTGCGAGTGGTTGAAAGTGGGAGGGGGACACATTTGAAATTGAATACTTTGACCTGACAGGAGAAGAATGACGCGGTATGGAGTTAATGAGTTTTAATTGTACGGTAATTTGTTTGTATTGGCCAGACTACCTGAGTAAACATAAAAGATAGCTTTGTACACCGGGGAAGAGAAGTTGACCCTACTCACCGTAGTAAACGCTTTTTATGAATGGCAACGAATTTTTGGCTTTGAGAGGTGAGTAAGTAACGTTTTTAGATGATGAGTCAGCTTAGGGTTAGTTATTAAGGGAAAGGTCATAAAGGGCTAAAGTGATTGAATAGAGGAGGAAATATGTAGGCAGTGGCAGTAGGCAGGATCTACTTACTCCTAAATTTTAATTTCTTGTAAGAATAATTGTGTTTTATATTTCAAGTCAACACTGGAATATTTATTGTGCACCCTTCAGACTTCAGGTGTTTAAACCAATAAACATTTTAGAAATATTCTTTAATAGTTCTTAATGTAGGCCAAATGTATTCCATTTGTTCTGGATAGGTATCTTATGATAGAAAATTGTTTGGTTATGTTCTTAATTTATCTGATTAAACTAATTCTATGTAATTCACTTTAGACAGATAAGAATACCAACTAGGGGAAAGGACAGATTGGAGGAAACGATAGAAGAAGATCATGTCGTGTTAAGTAATAAAGACTAGAATGCTTAAAGCCATTTAACTATTTGTGAATTATCAGTTGTGTGGAAATGGCGTTGTGGGCTTAAAAAAATGTGCAATTTGTGTGAGGCTTAACTAATGTAGGAAATAAGTTCAAGTAAAATAAGACGATGGGCGGAATTTCTTACGGACAAATTGTCTTCAAGTCGCGTGGCAGCAAAGACTCCTCCGTAGGATCCGGAGCCCAGTCGCTTTTTAGGCACGTAACGATCCCAAAACTGCATTTCCTTCGAAGATGCTGGAATAAAATGATCGTAAAGATAAGCAAATTAAACTTATGTGGAAGATGAAGTTCAATTAAGAAAAGAATAGGGATGGATAGGAATTTAATTCAAGTTGACTGAGGAAGAAAGGAGTGCATATTTAAATTGTGGAAGACTTACTGATTAAGCCAACAATTGGATCCACAGAATTCTCGGCAGACCAAGAACTCTCTTCATCTCGAGGTTGAAACATTTTATGTGAAGTTTGTACGTCACTTTTAATTCACGGACAACGTAAGGTCAACTGAAATTAGCTGGAATATTATTTATTTAGGTTAAATAATATTCAGTTAAGTAAGGCGTTCAAACAGAGACACTTTCGGGAGACTGAAGAAGAATGAGAAGTGGGAGTTGAGGGAAGGAGCGTTCGGTGAGAGGCTTGGGTTCAGGTGTGATGGCCGTTGATTGGCTAGAAGTGAGAGAGGCTGTACAGGTGAGTAGCCTTCAGAATAGCCTACGTGACTTGAATGGAGAATATTGTGTGCGCTTAAAATTTTTAAGGGTTGCTGGAGACATGTATTTGGGTTGAAGTAGCAGAAAATTAAACACAACTTAAACAAAGCGTGTGTTTTGGTTGTTTTGTAACAGAAATGCCCATTAAGTTAAAGGTTATAAATGTGGGCATTGCTGTACCTACTTTCTGTCGTGATCAGAATTAAACCATGAATATGATAAGACGACTAGCGTCAAAGGATTCATGGTTAGTACGTATCTTACTGTATTGTTAATTCATGGAGTGGAATCTTTCACATTTCCCAGTCTGCTTTAGAACAAATAATTTAATGGAATGAATATTTTTTTGTTGCAACTGTTCACCGATTTAAACGACACATTCTTTGGAACATTGCACAGATCTGTTTGCGTCAATGGTTCATACTTATTGTTAGTATCTAGGATACCCCGAGCATTTGATATCTCCGTGGCTGATTTACTATTATCGAACCTTCTCTTTGGATAATTGATTCTTATATTCTTTTTGTTTCTGCGCAGCTAGCAAACTCATGAGTAAAGGTCAGCAAGGTGAGATATGTGCAAACACAAAGGAGATTTTTATGATTTACTTTTAGTACACACAGATAGTATGGGATGGTTCGGGTTAGAATTAAATTGTAGAATGAGAAGACAGTCATAAGCAGTAGGTAGAAATATATTATAAATTGAGTTTGAAGAAAATAATCTAGGATTACGTAAATGAAAAGACATTTATCCTTAATCCTGGAACTAAGTTGTCTGACACTGAATGAGATAATGGCAGATGTGTCTGATATCTCTGTTGTTTATTGTATTGGCAATGACTTGTAGACCAGGTATGATAGGTGAGTCCAAGTACTTTAGAGATGACACGGCATAAGACTATCTTAAAGCGCTTTCTATAAATGTTCCCGGTCCAGGAATAATGAAAAATCGGCAAAGAAAGTAACACTTTCTATTAAACACACTTGCTAAAAATAATAATTCGCTGTAGGCAATTGTCAGAATCCCACACATTTTTCGTATAATTCATAATTCAAACTAAATAAAGCAAAGTAATGTTATCATAAAATTCCATTCTTCTTGATTGCTTTAAAGTTAAGTTAACAATCATATAAGCTTTTGAAATGTTGTACTGATTAAGCAATCATATTGACGTTATCTCTTCTCGTCCATTAGGATTTACCTTTACACCATATCGTCGATCCACATACGCTCAGTTTACTTTAAGTCAAGAGAGAGACGAGCATTCATTAAGTTCGAAACTTTAGTTTGTAAAATGAAACTCAGCTTCTTTATAAGCTGTGTGATATATCTTACAAGGTGCAGTGTCGAGTCACAAAGATTAAAAGCTGAGATAGTGGTACCTAATTTATCCGAGTTCATTTATTCTGCATCTCCAGTTTACGATGGAGACAACACGATTTACATTGTGGGAGGATCTAAAGGTACTGGTGATTTATTTAATGACTTCTTCAGCGCGTTCGATGTCACCTCTGGTTTATTCAGTAAAGTACGAAACCTAACTTATGGAACCGATTCTGGCCAGACTGGTGCCCAAATGGATTCACAAGGACGAATCTTCCACTTTGTAAGATCTTCTAACATTGTAGTCATTTGATCCAAAGGTTGACAACGAGACAGAACGAATAAGCACGCTTGTCAGCCCAATTCAGTTTCTCCCATCAACAATTCTGTTAGAAAATGATGTGATAGCTGTCCTCGGAGGAGATGAAGCAACTAACGGAGCGTTTATGACATACGACACGAAAACAAATGAATCCATAATAGCAGCCAAGGAACTTCCCATTCCGTTGTCAAGATCTGTTGCTACACGTATTGGGAATAAAGCGATTGTATTCGGATCATACAACAAATCGTATCCATCTGCGTTTGAGTTAAAATTGGACACTTTAGAAGTTGGATTACAATCTGGAAGTGACTTTCCACGCGTAGAATTCTTTCCTGGTATTGTTGAACACAATGGATATGTTTATATAATCGGAGGTTACAATGTAACTGAAGAAAGCCAAACTCCTACAACTGGAGTTATTCAACTTGATCCAAATACATTTAATTGGAGGTTTATTCCTGCAGAAGATTTTGTTATACAATCAGACCAATATTACGATGTTGCCCCTGCGACTGTGTTGGTGGGGAAATTAAAGACAATATGTATTCACGCACTAATAAGATTTTATTTATTGATATGACACCGTTGGATGATAGATCAACTACTTCAACATTTATGCCGTCAACAAGCACAACTTTAAGTCAGAGTATTTTTAGTTTTGTGAATAGAACGGATGGTATGACAATATATAAATTATATATATACACTATATACTATATATGCTTATCAGATAACCGGCCATATTGTAATTTCGTATTAATAGCAGTTAACGATTTGCTATTAAAAATACCACTTCCAGTGCCATCCTTGATCAATTTCTCCATCACTACTAATTATTACGAATTGATAACATAACCTGTTTTTACAACTTAGCATCTTTCTCATCAATCAGTTGTAACATTAAATGGATTTACAGAATGGAAGGTAAGGGAACGGAGGGTACTAGGAACGGAAGGTACTAGGATCGGAAGGTAATACGATTACGAGGGATGTTCACTTGATTATTCAACAGCATGTAAAACTTATGCAGATGATATATTATGCTTCAAGATTTTATGCCAGAATGCAGAATAACGTTTTTTAAGTACTGAAGGTCAATCAAGGAAAATCACAATCACTTTCAATTGTCATGTGTTAGCACAAATTAACAACAAAATAATTAAGATAATTAAAATCCCAGACCAAAGCATACATTCAATGAGCAACTCCTTAAAAAAATCTCTCAAAATATAAACTTGGCTCTAATTTTTCACTAATATATAATCTATTCTTTACACGAAGAGTGAGTGCTTGGAGACAAAAAAATTGAATTTGCAATTTGAAAAATGAAGAAGTGGCAAATATAAAAGTAGAGAAGCTTTTGTACAAGCTCACAGAATTTACATGTTTTTTGGGAGGGTCGCTAAAACGAACTCAGAAAACGGAATGTGAAAGAGGATGCTTATCGGGCTCCCTTAAAGTTTATATTTTCATTCCAGGTTCGAAAGAAATAACTCATGTATTTGGAAAGAACTTAAGCCATCTTAACAAAGAGTTTGGTATAGGTCCGTGTACATAAAGATTACTGAAAAATTATCGTCAAATTTCTATTTTGAGAGATTTTTTAAGGAGTTCATTCCATGTGGGCTTTGATCTGGAATTTTATTTATCTGTTACAATATTTTGTTGTTAATTTGTATTAACAAATGACAATTAAAAGTGATTGTAATTTTTCAATACATCATATAACGGTATTCTGGCATACGATCTTGAAGCATAATATATCATCTTCACAAGTTTTACATGCTGTTGAATAATCAAGTGCAAACCCCTCGTAGTCGTATTACCTTCCGATCCGCTACCTTGCGTTCCGCTTACCTTCCGTTCCTCCACATTCCTTTATTTACCTTCCGTTCCCTT
>JAQGAB010001801.1:0-14486 GCA_034696565.1 Isotomurus graminis
GGCTTTTGGTCATTCATCAAGAAGTCATTTATTAAATTGTATTAAAAAGCTAACATAAATTGACGGCAGTATTTGTATAGTGTCTCCTTTGAGAAACAGAATATATATGAGCCTTTAGGGAGATGGTTATGAAAAACTGTCTATAGGGTTATTACCACTTAGCAGTTAGATATGTTAGAATTAAAACTTAATTCCGTATTCCTGTGTTGTTTTATGTTAGCAAACCTGCAAGTGACTTGGATAAGCTAGAAGACCTGGAGAAGAAGATGGCAGACGCTGGAGATAAAATAATTTGGGATGCTTTGAAGTATACAGGATCTCATAGGGATGAGACTCTAACTCCTGAAGAGCTCGCTCAGGTTAAGAGCAATATTATAAGCAAGCTCTCGACTGCTTACAGGTAGGTAGTTAGATACTTATGAATTCTTCAAGTGTTTAAGTATTACAGATCCTCAAGGCTTTTGATCTACTTTACAGCCTAGAGAAAGTACGAGAAGCAGTTGATGACTTGCGAGAGCAACTGGCTTTGATGGAAAAGAAAGCCCATTAAATGAAAGGACATGAGTAAATCTACTACACAACACAATAACTACACACATCACGAGAACACACATCTACAAAAGCTTCAAGGCATCAAAACTTCAGTCCATCAGCATTCAGCACCATTAACAAGATTAAAATCATTAAATGTCTACAATGAGAATTTCTGCAGAGCGTCAGTTCCATTGCAATCGTGACAGTCCAAAAACATCGTTTATTTGGGATTGACGCTCTGCAGACAGTGAATTGTAATGCAATATATGCGTTGATGAACAGACCTGTCTCTGCTATAACATGTTAAATCACATCTGTTCTACAACCCTTTCACAGAGTAGCCATGTCTTATCGATAAATATGGAATGCAGCACAAGTATGTGAACTCGTATAAATTTTCGAGTTATTTGCCATGGATCGTAGTAAAAAGATTAAAAAGTCTAACAGTAGTTAGTAAGAGAAATCTATAATAGTTTAGTAAGAGTTGCTCTATAAAATTATTGATGTTGAAAAGATAACTAAAATACTCCCTGATCTATATAATGTGTACCTACATCGCCTAACAATTCGGAGTATTAACTAACTGGCCAATTCGTGAGCAAATGTGGGAGATCGAATGGTGATATCCCAAAGAGTAAATCAGTGTGAATAATACTTAGTTGTATATGAGATGTGGGACGGAAGGACAATAAAAGCAACATCGGTGTTTGACTTCTATCTGCCGGTCTTAAGAGAAGGGCTTAAAAAGCAATCATAGATAATCTGTGATTATTATCATTAAATTATTAATTTTGATTTTGACTGTTTTGCGACCGATTCTGTATCACATACAAAACTGCCTCATTCCAGTTCTTTTATACATTAAACCAGTCAATTCCGTAAAGTACAAAGTATTCATAAGTAAGTTTAACGAGGAAAAATCATTATTACTCAACAGATACATAATACAGAACACAAGATTCCTCACTGGTTGATTTTCTTCGTCAAACTCATTATTAGGTACGCAATGAAACTCAGAAAACATTTACAAAAACTTTATATCAAGTAGCTTCATTTAGCCTCAACAGTAAACTACAATCTGAACCTAGAAACGACTTTATATGTAGGAGTCGTTTTCATTATTAACTGTATAAATCGTCTTTGAACTTTTGGTTTCAAACTAAATTAATATTCGCTCAGTTTGATGCGATGTTTGAGATGTCAGCCTCAGACTTCGAGTGAACGATAGTCACCTATCCTACTCCGGTAATAAAGATGAGCACCCCTTTTTGTTTATTAAACAGCAGTGGTGAATCAATCAAATTATGCACGTTGAAAATGGATGAGTATCACGAATCACGATGATGTCTTCCTACACAAAGGTGCTAAAACCTTTGCTTGATCGTTAATAGCATTTGCCAAAGTTTTTCTTTTAAATCGCAGTGCCTCCCTTGCTAGCTCTTTGATGAAGCGGAATTTTGTATCCAATGATCCAGAAAGCATTGTTAGTTGGGATAAAATGTAATCCGTTCCTGCAAACAAATACAATTTGTACTTAAGTGTCGTGCTCTTTAATATGGAACATCACAGAACAACTGGGCACTTACTCATCCGAGGACGTCTTATTTCACTGAAGAGTTCTATTCTTATAGCGAAGTTCTTGTTTGCAGTCTTTTCGTCATCCTCATCCACGGGAGGAGGAGGAGGAGCTGGGGGTGGCTTGGACTCTTCTTTGACAGTAGTTTTGGTAGACACCGAAGTAGAAGCGTGTGTGGTAGTTTTGACAGTACTCAAAGACTTTTTCTTTCCCTTACTATTCGGAGAACTAATAGGCCCTACATGGTTTGTACTTGTAATAGAAGGAGGAATATTATTGACGCTAGCATTTGCCTTAACGTGATTAGGTTTTTGTACGACAGCCGGCAACACCTTTCCATTGTCTGAGGGAGTTACTAGATTGTTCTGAATCGTTGCGTTTGGACTCTTTCTACCCGTTGGCGGCGCAAATGGTTTCACATCCTCTGCCTGCAGTGCAATACTGCTTCCTCCATTCATATCATACCGATGAGGTTGACTTAATTGGTCATCTACATCATTTTTGTCCTCATGCTGTAGTTCATTGGAAGGAAGATTAGCATTCATTCCTGACACGTCATTACTACTACTATAATTACTGCTACCGAAAGACATAGAGGAAGGTACTTTGTTGTTCTCGTAAGGAGATTCATAAACCACTAGACCTACGTCCCCGAACATCCTATTATCTTTGGTGGAGCAGATTGACTCTACGAAAGGAACTGAAAGCCTATCTCCTATTGCATTCTCTTTTTCCCTAGATAAGTCGTTGTGAGTGGGAGAGGCTGCAGGTATAAAGGGACTCATAGGACTAGGCGGTCCAGAACTCAGGTAGCCCTCGGAATCACTATCTTCATCCATCCCCCTGTGCATTTTTCGATTCTTGTAAGGCGTGTATCTGTAGTCTTTGGGTAATGGACCGGCCTTCCTTTTCATTCCCCGTGGAACTTGAGCTAACATTCCCGAGACTGGAAGTTGCGAAGGAGTCATACTACCATTTCCCCCATTTCCATTGCCACCTGTAGGTATATTATTGTTAAGAGGTTCTTTTTTCGGAGTTTTTCCACCTTGACCCATCAAATCAATATCAGCTTCATCGATTATCATTCGCTTATCGATCTTGAACGGATTTCCAAACATATGCTGTCTAACAGGGGCAGATTCCAGCTCTCGCAAGGGGGTTGGCATTCGTTTTAAGTATTCTTGGTAATTCCCCATCTGTCCTACGGGCATGTTGTGAAGTGAATCTGCAACAATACCAAAACACCCACAAAATTGATATTAATATTAGAAAAACCACCATAATGCATATTTGCGGTTTTTCATCCGTGTTCCAGTCACTGATCATGTTATAGTCTTACGATCTGAAACTTACCATGTTGGAATGCCGTATTTAAGGATGGTCTTAAAAAGTAAGAACGAAGACGCGCTAAATGATCTAAAAGTTGGTGCCTCGGCACATCGAATGGGTTTTTAAATGAAGCGACAACTCGTTTAGGCTCAGACGCCTTCACCCGTAAGGCTACCTCATTACAAGTACGATCATACTCCGTCTTAGATTGCGCTTTCAATTTCTTCAGGTAACTAAGCGCGGAATATGACAAGTAGTTTTCTTCTGGAATAGTCTGGGCGATATTTGTTGCCCCCATCCGGATTAGTGCTCGTTTTAAAGGCCCAGAGTAGTATGGAGGCATTCCCGCAACATACATGGCAAACTGTGCTCTCCACTCGTTCGAAGGCTTCAGTCGGTGCAGTCTAAATAGCTCATCAATCAATGGTAGAAGTACCGGGTAGTTGTACGGCATTACAAATAGATTAACACAAGTGAGGTTTGTCGACGCTTTGAGGTAACCAAAAGTAAATCCTATTGAGTTATTTCTTGAACTATTTGTCATAAATACCTAAACAAAAACAAAGGACCATTCAAGGCAACCACAAGATTAAGAGAACTATAAATATGTCAGCACTTCGACAAAATCGAGTGTTCTAATGCATACCTGCCAACAAACCGTTGGCTGTTTTCGAGCTAGAATAAATTGAGTGAGGGGACTAGGTTCCAACTCGTATTTATCGAAAGGGAAATTTTCTACAACCAAAGGCTCAGCAGGCTGACACGAAAACTTCAGGTTTGGATGTGCTGCTCTAGCAGGTAAGGTAGGTAAAGTTTGATCGGGCCAAAATGATTCAGGGATAGGCCAGAACCCTCCAGCAAATCCTTTAGCGTTTGTTCTTGGAACGTATATCATCCGTCTTGAGTTCTGCCATGCTGGCTTGCTTGAACCATTCTTCTCGTCTGTCATTTCCATTTCACTGTCGTCCGTCTTGAGCCCTGTGAAATAGGCAGAAACCACATTGTAACACAAAGCCCTATCTATAAATTGCAAACTATTTTTAATGGATTTGTCACAGAGACAATGCTGCTATACAATACTATAAATGCTTAATACATCATGCACCCATACAATGCTATTTGACAATTAAGCGTAACTTAACTAACCCACTTATTGGTACACGTTAATCAGTGTATTTTTGTGAGAAAATCAAGCACGTCTTGAAGTCAAGCACTCGAGACTGAATACAATAAAAGACTAAAATCACTAAAAACTAACGTAACACGCGGATTACTGAAATGTGTAAATTAAAAGGTACCATCAATTGGAAGAGGATCAGGACCAAATTTTTCAAAATGAATAACAACCCCTGCTTGCACCTTTTGTACCAAAGAATCGATACACTGGTGTAGCATCCGGTTTGTAGTTATTGCATAAGATCTTCCTCCAGTGACTTCACACATGGCATCTATAGGAGAGTTGTCTGATGGAACTAGACCAGTTGGACTCTCTCCTGAAGGAATTCCAGACATTCGCAGAACCAAACTGAAGAGCCGTTGGTCCCATCGAAAAGGTTCTCGAGTTAATTCAAATCCCGGACTAGTACCTTGCATTTTAAGCTGTAACGGAGAGTTTTCATAAATACGATCTTAGAACCTCGAGTACGGAAAATACAAAATATAATCAACTAACTTCATCTTGAACACCCGAATTGGAAGAAAGTTGTCCACCATCAGTAATGCATACAATTATGGAAGGTTCTAGGTAAAAAGGACACCTTCCTTGACCGTAGGTATCAATACCATGTTGCATACGATTTACATTAAGAACATCAAAAGTATGTCTTAAAGCGTTTCCTAAAGTGGTCAACCCATTTGCCTGCAGATTTTTTAACTCAGACATGAACGTGGCCAGGTTTTCCTTCCATCCAGCCTGAATTGAAAAAATAAAACCCATTGTTTACTGTCATCAATTAAATATGAAATGATACAAAGAATCGCAAGTTGTGAACCTTAATATTGATCGGAGGTTCTTCGAAAGTCAGCAACATGTACCGATCACCTCGGCTATCAATGTGTCTTTGTCGTACCTATTAAAAAACAACGACGAAAGTTACAATAAGGGCAAATGCATTCATACTGTATAGTATAGTAGTACATAGTCAGCCTCAATTGCTACTACTTGGAGATTAAGATTACTAATAATACCGATACCGATGAAATTACAGTTAGCATACCTATAAGACTCTTTCAGGTTTAAAGTAAAATGAAATGACAGTGGATTTTGTCTCCAATGAACAATATTCTTTGACCCAGAGATGGGCAATTTCCCATTTCTATACCTTCACTCATGAAGGTGAAGGCCTCTACCCGGATTTGCCTTCACTCAGCCTTCACGCCTTCATAGTTTTTTAAGCCTTCATTCAGCCTTCACCCCTTCATATGGTTTTTGGCCTTCACTCGCTTAGCCTTCACCCCTTTATAGCCTTCATTTTCGCAAAAATTGGCCAAAAATCCCAAAATTTTGATGAAAAGGCTCTAAAAAAATCCGAAAGTTTGGTGAAAAAGCGCCAAAAACCCGAAATTTTGGTGAAAAAGCGCCAAAAACCCGAAATTTTGGTGAAAAAGCGCCAAAAACCCGAAATTGAGACAAATTAGTATAATATTGACATGTATCTCAGTTTCGTTTTTTATGCCTTCATTCACCTTCACTGGCTAACACTTCGATAAAAACGCCACCCTTCATTAGCCTTCGCCTTCACCTCAAAAATGTCTACCTTCCTTCAAAAATAGCCTTCAGCCTTCGCCTTCATGAGTGAAGGCGCCCATCTCTGCTTTGACCACTTGAGTATTATAAGCTATTGAGTTTCATAACAAACTGTTGTACCGCATGCATGAAAAACAGTAGAGTCAGTAGGCAGACTGGCAGACATTCTAGGCTCTATTAGCACATAATTTATCACTCATAAGGGAATATTTCATACAATGTTGGCGAATAGCTTTGTAGTGGTAAGTGTAGTTGGTGGCTTGATGGAACAAAGAGAACTCTGCTACCTACTTACTTTCTCATGGAGTTAATATCATGCCTCATGCCCCAACTCTACTAACTATAAGACTGAGGATGTAATTGTACAAGTTCTATCCGTAGTCCTTAATCAAGCTCTCTTTGCCCTTGTTACGTGAGCATGAATGAATGTGTAATCTATGGGGATAATGCAGCCAACAACAGGATAATAAGTAAGATTTTGGACAAAGTGGCTATGTGCAGCAATCATACTAAAAAGCTCAAGAGTAGCGTGTAAGCGTAACCCGTGTGTACCAAAGACTCTCTTCTGTCACTATTACAACAACCTCCTTTCTCTTCTTTTTTAGTCCGAGTCTCAGAACCAAAACCAACTGTGAAATCACCTACACACTACATTACAGCCTTAAGTAGCAGAGTAGTACGACTACCACCATCTAAAACTCCACCAAAAAACTGTTTGGCTTACACGAGTCTCCTCCACTGAACGAGTAGAACTCTATACCTACTTTATTCCTCCATCCAACACTCGTGGACATTAAGTGATGACGATGTTCGCTGTTCTGCAGCTAGCTTACCTTGACGAAAGTCTCCACAGCACTTTTGGCAACATCTAATAGAGTGGGTCGTCCGCCGAAGAACACCTTTTGGTTCATAGATGCAGAAGTGTCCAGGAGAAATACTATGATAGTCATTTTATTAGAATTTTTAATATTCTAATTCTATGACAGGCAGCTCACTCTACAGCTGGGGAGTCATTTTATTAGAATGTTTAATACTCTAACTCTATGACAGGGAGCTCACTCTTCAGCTGGGGTATTTAATCGAGAGAGGAGGAGAGAGAGAAGAGAGTAGCTTTTGTGTTGGTGTCGACTGTACTTAATCGAGAGGGTATGTTTACTGATGGTGTTGACTGTATCTAGTGTGTCGCTACGTTTAAGGTACAAAAAAACCCGTTTATCTGACAAGCGAGAGGAACGGACCTTCTCTACTCCAGAGTCAAAAGAGGAATGAGCCAAGAATCTCCCAGAGCAAGCAACTAACACTCCCTCCCTTCCTCCCACCCGACCCACCACAAGTATACAATGTGGGGCTGTCGCTGTACACTATATCGTTACAGTATAACTCTAAGGGGCTCTCTCCTATATACAATCATATAGCGGACTATACAGGGCGGACCAACTAAATTATACAAATACCTATGCTGCAGAAGGGGAAAGGTAATTAAGCTGATCTCCCCTGTATATACAGTATCTTTCATCGTTGGATATAGGGAATCGGATGTGTCGGATGCTGCAAATGCTGCTGCTGCGTTGTGCTCCTCCGCCACACAGGGTCACTCACACACACACGTCCTCCGCTGTCGAAACTAAGCCCATGAAATTCATCAGTTAATCGTTACAAACGCTGGTTAACTTTAACTTTGGAAGTGTTTTTGGATTAATTGCTTGTGTATTTGTGTGCATTGTGTGTTACTGCTAAGACGGGGCTGATTAAGTGACACTCTATGGATCGGAGTTCACAAAATCTTGTGTTCGACGACGAGTGGCGAAGACACGACAAGCGTGACTGTTGTTGTGTGCAGTAGTTAATTTGAAAGTGAAGTTGCACGTGGTGTTTGTTTGGTTGAGGATTTTAATTGTGTTGGGTGTGGGAGTGGTTTATCAAAACGTTTAGAGGAATGCGTGGAGGGATGCGAGGGGGGCGGCCGCGGAGGGGGAGGGGCGGTGGAGCGCCGGGAGGCCTTGGGGGGTTAGGACCAGTGGGGGGAGGGGGAGGAGGTCAAATGCGGCTTCAAAATGGAGGAAAGATTCCGTTTGACCTTACTTACTTTGATGATATCTTCCCGAGGGTTGGTCCGGTTCCGGATGACTCGACGCTGAATTCGGTATTTGAATGTTTTGATGAAGTATTAAAGTATTTGGATGAGATGTAAGTTAATGGGGTTGTTTGACTTGCAGATGATTCTGAAAAGAAACTCGGATATTTCGCCATCCACGGATGAAATTCAGATTGTGCAGAATTTGGTGACGAGAGTGGTTGGGATTATTGAAACGTTGATTTTGACTCCTGGGGCATTTGATGCTTGTGTGAGTTGTGGAATGTTTATGTAAATCAAGGCAATTAAGTTTATGCTGATTGGAGATATTGAGGAATGATTATAAAAGGTGTGTTTTTGTGTTACAGCAAGTTGATGAGGTGAGACAAATCGGATCGTTTAAGCAAGGGACGATTCTAGTTGGACATAAAACGGCGGATTTTGTAGTCATTTTAAAGACTCTGCCTACCAAAGAAGCTGTTGAGGCTTTGTGTGCTCGAATATCTGAGGAATTGAAACAGACTGAATGTAAGGAATGATTGCTGAGGATTTTGGATTTTTTGCTTGGTGAGGATTAATTGAGATTAATTTTTTATTCAGGTGTGAGAACTACTATTACGCCCAGGGGCTTTGACATCACAAGTGTGCAAGCTTGTGTAAGAATATTAATAACGACTGTTCCTCACAACTTCCGGAAGTTGGATCCTGATCTTCACCTGGACTCTAAGCTGATGAACGAGGCGTGGCAAGCAATCCGCCATAGTAGGTGGTTTGAAGAAAACGCACATAACTCGACGATTAAAGTTCTTATTAGAATTCTACGAGACATGAGACAGAGGTATGTAGGATTCCAACCATTGGCTACGTGGATGTTGGATCTTCTTGCTCATTATGCAACTCTAAATAATCCCACCCGACAAGCGTTGCCGGTGAACGTGGCGTTTAGACGGACACTTTCTCTCATGTCTGGAGGAATGTACCTTCCTGGCTATGCTGGAACAAATATTAGAGGTCATAACTTAACGTACGAGGAAGAAGATGCTGCCACTTCTACTGCCCAAACATTATTGCGAATCTTGTCTCATGGGGGATACAAATATGTTTTGGGACTAGAGATACCTCCTAATGGTTAGTGTATATTTAATACGAGGTTTTAAGAGTTCAGGAGACTGGATGGATATTGACCTAGTTTTTTTCCACAACAGATATTATCACATCACCCACAGTCATCGATGGAGTAGTCATTTCCCCGTTTGAGAAAGTGTATGAAGCAACGCCTGAGGATGAGAAGATTGATGATGAGGAAGAGGCCAACGAGGATGATGAAGGTGATGCCAACATGGAGCCTGAGAACTAGTTGCTGCAACATTCCCATCAGGATGTTGTGGGTTGTTTTTACAGTTTTACACAATATGGACTATGTTAGTGATTAGTTGGAGCGTTTTTAGGTGTTGTGATTTATTTATTAAATGTTTTTAATGTGAAACACATAAAGTGGTTGGTAATTTTTATTCAATTTTCCATTTACTTGTCAGAGCTACTTTTGATTTTCATAATTGCGAAATGTAAGTAGATGAGATACATCAAATGAATGATGGCCACGGGAGTACAAAGTACAAATCGACATGCTGGAACAGGTGTTCTTGCTAGTAAAATAATCAAGATTCGCAGACAACTGAGGCCTCCAATGAAGGTCATTAGTGGCATAAACCATGTGTCAGATCCTGCTTCACAGATAAGGAGAGTTATTGCATGCCCAAAAAGTCCGTAGCCCATCACGCAAACCATTTGTCTGCAACACAAATCACAAACATCAAAACCGTACTCAAACTTTAATGATAAGTAAATGAACTACGGCCTAATTACCTGAATGTGATTATTGTTTTTGTACAAGAAGACAGTAACCAGGTAAAGAGAGTGATGCTCATTAAGTACCCCAGGGTGAGAGCAGAAGCATGACCCAAGGCGTACAGTCTGGACTCTCCTTTGGAATTAACAAGTCCCCAATAGACAGTAGCAGTTAAAAGGAAGGAGCTGAGAAAGCTGCCTTCAAAGTCAACGGCGATTCTCTTGAATCTCCCGAATGGAGGACATAAAGAAGACAGCATTCGTATTATGACAGAACTCTCCGAAAACAAGTACTGCAGGAATGACTTTGGAAATGGCTTTTCTCCGCACAGGAAGTTGCGTTTTTTGACAGAACTTGGCTTAGGTTTTTTTGTAGAAGACCCCCATCCTTCTTTGTGGAGCAGAGGAGTCTTGTCTTCCTCATCTCCGATGAAGACAACTGAAGATTCTTTTTTTCGAGCTCTTCCCATTTCTCCCGGACCTTCTAATATTACTCCTTAACAATAACACAACCTCTTAACACGCTGAAGCTTAAATAAGATGGTACACGTTCTTTCAGAAATAGAAAATGGATCACGTATTAATGTACAAAATTCACAAAGAATATTTAACCCTAGCTGTGTGTAATCTTAAGTGTAAAATGGTCCTAATTTGCTATTGTGGTGCCGGAGTGAGGTACTGTTTAACACCCTCCAGGGCACACATGTCTTTGTATTTTTGTAACAACTTTTTCTTGAGTACAAGTTGTTTACGAAGTGCTTCAAGTTTCTTTAATTGATCTTCTTTACTCTGCTCAATTCCTGGTAGCTTCTTAACCTAATTAACCACAAACCGCATTTGAAATGTTTACATTAATTAATCAAATGAATTGATAAGAAAATTCTGAATTAGAATATTTCGTACCTGATCTCTCACAATATCCAGTCTTTTCTGAAACTCGACAACCTTTTGGCTAGAATCGACAAACTCGCTGCGTTTGGCTTGTGCGGATTCTGTGCTTTCCCGTTCAACACTAGAAATGCAAAGTTTTCCTTGACTCACATGTTTAAAAAGTGATTGACAGAGTAAATATACTTACCACTTGATGATATCATAAATGCTTGGGAGAAAGTCAATGTCAATCTCATCGGCGGAGATAGACCCCATGGCACTACTGGACATGGTGGTGGTGGTGGTGTTGGGTTGTTTTCTCCTCAGAATCCGGAGGTCTGTGAAAGGTGGTACTTCTGCACACACCGAATCAAAACCGAAAATCTTCCGGGGTTTTATTGATTTGCTCCAAAACACCGTTCGTCTGGTCCTCGGGCGAGAAGTCTGCAGAAGTGCCAAAACAACCAATTAACGGTGAAAGACTTTTTGTGGTGGTGGTGGTGGTAGGGTGACTTTCTCCAGCTCAGCAGCAGTCGGTGTGGATTTTCTCAGGCACACTTGGACACACTGTTTCTTAAGGAAAGAACTCTCAACAACAACACAAGACTTCTTAGCAGTGGAAGATTTGTTCTGAGGGACGAGTGGGTTTGCTTCTCTTGTGTGTTGTTCACTGCAGTTGCACAGTGAAACTGCAGGATTCTTATTTTTAGTAGGAGCAACTGTATAGCAGCTGATGGGAGCTAATAAAAGATGTTGTGTTACGGACACTTATTAATCTGAGTGGTCATTTAACTTGGGGAGTTGTTAACTGTAAAGTGGTGTGTGTAGAAGTAATACTCAAAAGGGGTCTTTCGGATTATTCGTCCAGTTTAGTCACAAGCGGTGTGTGTTAATTTTGCTCCAGTTTCACATAGAGAGGGTGAGTTGAGATAAGAATTAAAGATGGAAAGTGTGAGATTGATAATTGTGTTTTATTAGGAACGATGGGTGGGTGGTTCAGCAGACCGAGCAGTGAGAACCAGGAAACTGAAGTTGGGAATCTTACAGCGTTTCGATATCCTCCGAAGTCGGGTAATTAAGGGTTGCATTAATTGACATTGAGCTTGGGGGGATTATAATTAAGTCTTAATTATTTAGGGAGTTTCTTCGGAGAAAACTTTATTATGGGAGGAGAGCGGTTTGAATGCACTCAACCAGAGCAGTATTTATTTGGAGATAATTCGGACCTCAACTTTTTAGGAGCAAAACCGATTCCGGTAGGGAAGATTTAAAGGTGTCGATTGAAGTGAAAGCTTATGGAATGTTCTTATTTTGTAGTTTCCGTACCCAGCACCACAATCAAATGAGCCTACGAAGACTCTTAAAGCGTTAATCAATATAAGGAAGGAGTCCCTTAAGTTTGTAAAAATACTGCCACCTCCTGCTCAACCGGATGTAGAGGAAGGTGAAATTCAACCTCAGGATCCAAATGCACCACCTCCACCTGTACCTATTAAGAAACCTATAACGAATTACAATATCGAGTTTGTGTTCGACTGTGACTGTAGGTGTGAAATAACTATTATGTATTTCTGTACGGAAGAGATCAATAGTAATGGAGTTTAGTAAGTTCAATGAAAGTTAATGATTTGTGTTTGAGTGGCAGGTGAATAATTAGATGGAATTTTGATTGCAGTTATCGTCCGAAAGATCCTAAAATGAGTTCGGAACCTATCAAGTTCAAAGCTGGAGCGAATCAAGTATATGTTAATTCAGAACATGTAGTTAAACCTTTCAAGTACACTGAAGTGGATTTACAGTTTGATTTTGAGAGAGATGTTTATCCTGTAGTTATTCATTGCGTGGCTCTTGAAGGTGACGGTAAGTTGAAATTGTGGGAATCTAATAATGTATGTGAGTATAAACGTTTATATGCATTGTTGTAATCTTCAGAACCTAGACAATCACACACGACGACAGCAGCAATTGACAAATACTCAGACGGATCATACTCAATCAAGCCCATGAAACAGAAACTATTTGTTGACGGCCTAGTTTATTTGTTACAAGAAATATACGGAATTGAAAACAAGAATGCATCTAGGAAATTTGACGACGATGACTCAGACGTAGAAAATGCATCCGAATGTGTTATATGTATGTCTGACTCACGAGATACTCTTATCTTGCCATGCAGACATTTGTGTTTGTGTCATGCGTGCGCTGACTCCCTCAGATATCAGGTAACAGGTAGTTTAATGTGAATTATCAAACAGCATCATTATCTTAATATAATATACATCTAGGCATCAAACTGTCCTATTTGTCGAGCACCATTTCGTGCACTTCTGCAGATCCGAGCTGTTTACAGAATTCCTCCAACTCCTGTCACGTTAGATTATTCTGGATTACCTCCTGAGGTATGACTAGTTTTTGTATTTTAATATGTGTACATAGAGGATGAACAGTTTGACTGATTGATTATGTGTGTAGCTTCCAGTTATTCCAGTAAATTCAATCCCTGGTTATGAAGTCGTCCCGCTACTTGAAGCTTTAAATGGTCCATATCAACCTTCAGAACTAGCTGCTGCAGCTGCCGCAGCGAACGTTACAAGACAGGAAGCTGCAAGAATGCTGAATCATGGAGATGACTCGGGAGACTCAAAGCCTATTGCGATGACCCTAATGGTTTCACCATCACCATGTTTAGATTCTGATAATGAAATATCAAAAGGAGATGCTACAGCAATCAGAATGGAAGAAAACCCATTGACTGTCATAAATGAGTTACCAGTAACTCGTAAAGGATCATCTTCAGCCAAGTTGAGCAAGAGCAGCTCTGTTGATGCTAAGACTCCTGTGACAAGTGACCCGGAAGATGAAATACATTTTAGTGAAGCAGTTGAAACTTTGCCAGACTTACAAGAATTTGACGATAAGATAGACTCCACTTCTACAAAATCATCTCGCAATCGATCTGCAAAATCAATATTAAAGTCTCCTTATTCACCCAAAACAACTGACGAGGATGACATGCAACTCGAAAGTATTGAAGGAAGTCCCGTAAACACTAACACTACTAATGTTTTAATGATTGCAGCAATAGACGAATTTTCAGATGAAGAGGATACTACAAGGGCCCGAAGATCAAACGTAATATCCTTTTAATGTTTTTTGTGATGTTTAAAATCATCCTGCGTGTACCAACGAGATTTTATGTGGATTGCAGGGATCCTCAAGCAGAATGTTAACTGGAAGAAACTTTTCTGAATCCACACAGAGTACTCCAAAACGAAGCTTTGGGGACGGAGATCCAGCAGCACAACTTAGTCCCGAAACCTCATTTAGATTCAGCAAAAATGTACCTACATCACTACCAAGTACCCCTAATTATCGTCTCTCTACCCCAGGAACTGCAAACTCGACGTCGACTAGATCCAGTGGCGATTCGTTTACTTCTTCAAGTTCTACTAAGCAGCTACTTCCTACATCTTCCGCTTCAAGTCATCAAGTGTAATTTGAATTTATTA
>JAQGAB010001802.1:0-14480 GCA_034696565.1 Isotomurus graminis
CTGACTTAAATCAAACGTTGCTCGATAAAGCTATCAAATGCTAATGTAATCTTAAGTGTTCAAACACATAGCCACCTGGGCATGCATATATACTCAGCTTATTGCAGCAGAACAGAAGATTAACATTCTTTGAGGGGATACGTCTTCTTACATGGACTTTTTTGTACTCACTCAGACGAAGGACATTATGCTTCTTGGTAGCAAACTAGCAAGTCAAATTCGCTGCGTTGATGTCAATGTTCCTTACTTAAATTACCAACCCACGAATTGTATACAATACTTCGCATGAGTTCGAGACCTATGCGTGTAGAAAATATGTCTTTAGGTGGTTTCAAAAACGGTGGTTTCACCGCATAACGCGTCTACACACCCCACAGAGATACACTGTTTGTGTACTACTACCCGCAATTATGAGCTTCCCATCCATCCTCAATTTATTTCCATGTGTGAGCAAGTCTTTAAAACGATTGCACCGAAATAATGATAGTGTACGGGACATGCAAGACTTCCAGAGGAAATTTCCTATTAATATACAACGCAAGTACATCTGTAAAGAGAACATGAAAACAAGGAAAGTCGATTTGAGGTAGAGAAGGAATAAAATGCTGAACAAACCCACTTGCATATTTACCTGCTCACATGTACACTTCCCTTCTACAAGGCCCATACTTTTAAGGGACTTAAAGACATACTTCATTCAAGTTTTCCAAGTCTCACAAGATATATTCAACATGACCAGTCGGCGACTTAACATTTACACCCTTCATCATCATGCACATCTTAAGAAAATGTTATCCTTCCAAGCTCATCTCTCAACCTTTTTGCCCCATTCCACAAGACCAATAAAAAGTGGAAAAAGTTCAGAAATCCACACAAAAAACTTTCATTCCCTACATGATAATCATAACGTTGGTAGTTCATAGACTCGGATAGTGTTAAGAACAACGCTATATGTATATATGTAAGCTATAAACTCAGAACTAGTCAGAACTAAACCTCAGAGAATCTCATTCTTCTAAAATACAAAAGTTAGGAGCAAAAGGCTTGTCTTTTATAATGTCCGGTTGCGTTGAAGAGAAAATTGCAAGTTAAACACCATCCTGTGTGATCACCACTGTCAGTGTTAACCACACATCCTGACCAAAGTGCTAAATCACTCTCTGAGTCTTCTTTCTTTTGCCCAAATTCTAAAAACAACTGGTAGTCAATGCGTTCCAGGCTTCTAATATAAAACTACCTCATGTACATCCTTCCTCCTGCATCTACGTGATATTGAATCGTTTCACTTCAATGCACTAGAATATTGGTAGTGATGCTTCTTGTACCTCAGTAGAAACTCGAGCCATAAACAAGGAACCTAAAAATATTGAGCATCTTTGGGAAAATAAAATATATGTACTGCGTGGAACGAATAACAGTAACCATTTGCTTTCTTAAAATACATTCTTCTTCCTCACTTACATAATTCACAAGGATTATATACTTGGCTTGTGATACACCAACCGCAAAATGTTTCACATATTCTAGAGAAACGGAAACTCTGAGGAGGAAGTTTCTGAGAAGTCCGTGTGTGCATTAGAGGAGAAACCAATTCTGAAATTCACCTGCCTCCTCTCACAACACAGAGAGAAGTGTTTGAGACTTTCTTGAACACTTGCACTTTCATCTAAACGATGGAACACCCCTATACACCATATATATAAACTCAGAGCTCTATTGTGAATAGCACTATTTCTAGAAGCAAGAAGTGTACACTACCGATGTGTGTAAGTGTCCGATAAGCTAATAAAAGGGGAATGAAACCTGAAACAGAAACTGATGAAATAACATTACATTTATAACATTACTTTTCATAGCACTTGTGCCAAAGCATCCTTTGCTTCCTTCTTGATTGCTCTTCTTTTGTCCTACCTGCTTTTCTTCGTCTCAAGGGATGTCTTTTGTATTGTGTTGTATTACTACTACTACAAGAGAAAGACTAGGAATTCTACTTTTAGTTCGCTGTCTTAGTAAATGTCCCTTTACATTCTCCATTAACTTTCTGTCCGAGCTTCAGTGTGTCTGGAGATTCTTGTATTCTTTTTGCGAACAAATTCCTTGTCTCATTGTATTTGCTTTACGTATAAATTGAACATAATCCTCTTTGATACAAATGCACAACTCTATTTCCTACTGATAACACTTGGTCATATATCTATTCCCTAGGTGGGGAATGAGAAAGTAAATATTATACAGCACATCACTCAGTTTAAGTGCAAAAAACAATATCATCAGACATGGAAAGGTAATAGGCGTGAAAAGAAAGATAATGCAGTGTAATACTTCTGTGTAATTTGAAGAAAATCGATAGGGAAACACGAGCAAACACTCTTCTAAACCTAGTGAACCGTACCATTTCCTAGACAGATCCATTCATGCATACATTACGGAACATTTTCGGGCAAAATTAATTCCCAGGTGGGACAAACTACCTAAACACATTACATAACGCACACACTCACACATAACATAACATTTTCCATCCTACAACCCATTGAGAATACTTTCCGAGCACAGAGGTGGGTTGTTAGTATCTAGTCTCTCACTCTACTAGCAAAGGTGTATGTAGTATGTGCCTTTGGTATTCGCCACCACACGAGTATAAAGGCTCACTGAGAAAGGAATTTAAAATTACTCTTTCACAATGTGCTTAATAACATTACCATCACACCAATGACTCAACCCTTGTGTTACAAGCAGAACAGAGTCTTTCCAATAAAACTCAATGACATGACAAAATTACCTCTTCGTATTCACTTCTACAATAACCAGAAAAACATTGCTCCTACCTTTTCCTCAACTTGTCATTGCGTTTAGACTCTAAAGGAATTCCAAATCATCGAAAGTTTTGGATCAATCACAGTTCATTTCAATTCTTGGAAATTCATAATTTGATTTCATTACATAATTTCTTTGATACATTCAACACAATGTATAAAAGCTCGCATTTCTATTCCTCAAGATGCAATCGGGAATCCAGAACAGTAAATTTACACTTCTGCACAGCCTGCCACGCCTATTTCACCACAAAGATTAGGGAGAACGAACTATAATCTCATAATTAAGCTGAGTCCTTATTAATCAATGCTGATGATGTAAAATCAAATGAACGATGTTCACTTATTCAAAGCAAAGTTAGTTTTCATTTCACCAGCTGAATAACCTTCTCCACGAGATTCGCAAAACAATAGAGGATTACGAACGAGTACTTAACAAGACAGAATTCCTGTGAAACTCGGAATTTCTCACTCCTGCCTCCTCCTGAATAAATAAAACGAATGGGAAAATCAACACGTTCACAAAATAATCTCCTGAACCAGCCCAGTAGACGAAGCCCAAACATGCAGTCGATGATTAAAAAAGTCCAGTGCACAGTGTCTATTGTCTGTGTGCGCACTGCTCACCTTGTTATAAAGATTAAGGTGAAAGAGTCTTCTATACGCAGTTAATTCAGGGGTCGCTACATTTCTCTATGTGAAAATAATAGAGGTAGAATTGCCTTATATATATTTTCGCAAACAATTTAACTTCTTGAGCAAATACTTATTCTTTTTAAACACCTTCGGGTCTACTTCACTCAGACCAAACAATCTAACAAGAGCTAGTTAAACGATATACATTTCTATTTAGGTGTTGAATTATCCTCGAAGCTTTTCGTTTCTTTACTTGCGATGAGAGTTGGTAGTTGGTTCGTCTACAGTCTTCTTTAGTTTCGCACAATAGCCTGTGGCATTCTTAACAAGATTCCCATCACATCAACCTAACTTTTCTGACCTAACAACACCTCAAGAACTGCAAGTCTGTCTTTCTTCTATCCTATCCGCAATGATTACTGATTAGAAACAGCTCAACAACTTCACTGGCCACATATACACACTACCTAATGTGAATGTGATTCTTTATATTCCTCACTCCATAATTTACAAATAAATACCAATGGACGAAAATTTGCACGAGTGCAACAAACCAACTTTCCTGAAAAACTGCATTTCTACTCTCATGCCAGGAATATACCAAATTACAGACTGGGATAGCTTTAACACATTCTCCTCAACATTCATTATACTAACTACAAGGAAGAAAGTGCCATTTCACAGAACAACACCTCTGCAATGTTAGTCTGGTTCTCTTTTTACCACAATGTTAAATTGTCAAAAGCTTCGTCGAAGAGTTCACCACGAAACATTCTTTCATGTCTCTGACCAAGCCAACTCGTTAAGATAAAATTCATAGTGTCTTAAGTATAAAACACACTTGAGGAAGGTCTACCACCGCATAATAATACAACCACACATTGCATTTCAAATCACAAGTACGAATGATTATCTTATGCAACTCATAGCCAGACCTACATGAATCGTCCACGCGAGGTATAAAAACACTTCTCTATCACTGCTCACCATTTATTATATTGTTGTGCTCCTCTGTTCGATTCGATACGAGTATAAATGCAGACAAGAAAACTTTTGAAAGTGCCGATGTCGAGTGCCGAGATAATTGAAGTTAGATGTTCTTGGACACTGCCTTGTTCCTTGGTGTGAGTTGCATTGCTCAAAGTACCATTTATAACCCTTTAGGCTGTTAAAAGTGCAGACAAGTCTGTGCCTTTCATCGCTTTTTACATAGACAGATAGACAAGAGAAGGGGTTGTGTTGCGTGGTGTTCAATCTTACAAATGACTCTCATCCCAACGGTATAAACTAAATGGAGTGTGGATGCTTACTTTGCACTTCAATGCGTTTTAAAATTTAAACCATCTTCTATTGTTTCCGTACAAAGTGTGATAAAAGTTTCAATAGGTGTTATATCATACCTGTTTGATATAAAAATAATGAATTCTTCACCAGAGCCTGCCTACAAGCCTTAGAGGGTTATGAAATCTCTTTGTCTTATTTAACTATGTGTAGAATAGAGGTATCAATTTATCTATTAGATCTCAGACTGGCATTCAAAAGTAAATCCGTGTAAAAGCCATTGCATATCTTCAGTATTAATCGTGAATTAAACACTCTTCTGTATAAATAGGGAAACATTTAAGATGAGATTGTATAATGGGTACATACACGTCTTTGTACTTGGGAAGTGCGAGTAATGAATAGACCTAAATACCGAATTACATTCATTCTACACAAGAAAACATTCTCAGTTTATTTTACACTTGGACCCAAAATAAAAACAGCTTTTCGTCGACGATTTCGCTTTGATGTAACTCTCGTATACAATTGGAATTTTCTTTAGGCGCATACCTTCTTTTCAACTATAAAAACACATTTTTACGACTAAAGCTGTAACTCGTAGTTTGAAAGAAAACCTTAAATGAATTCGCTGTAGTATTCAATTTATGTAAATCTTTGCGAGACAAAGTACTGAGTCTTGTTTTCTCACTAAATTCCTATCCTATGTTGTTCATCTTCATCCAGTGTGTTTACCTTAGGCTTCACAAAGACGAATTGTAATTCCTGAGTTGATGTTCAAACCGAAGATAACTCAGGGAATGTTGAATGTGCATTTGCTTTTCGTTGCTTGTGCACTAAAGACTTGGATAGTTACAAGGATAAATCAAGTTTTCATTGAAAATATAAATTACATGATTGATGTTTATTTAACTTGAATTTACCATAATGGTACCATTTGTAGTTCTCTCAGATCGTAAACTAAACTCAGTTTAATAGCCGTTAGTAATTAAAAGTGCAAGAGTGTCGTATGCTGCATTTACACACAGAAGTACATGACTCCCATTACTCATTACACAGCGATGAGCATTGCATGTCTTCGCATCATCATCTTCAGAAACAAAAGGAAAAGGACGATGAAAGTGGTGGTGATGGCACCTCCTGTTATTTCATTTACTCACATGCATTGCCTTTTATACACAATCTCATCGTCATAATAATTGAATATGGAATGGAAGTCAAAGATATTTTAACTGAAGACAATAAAACTAGAAGCTCCACGGGAGCTCTCATGAAATCGCTTCGTTGGCACCGGTAGATCAGCTTGTTACTGAAATGCATTAAGTCTTACGTTGGTAATCTGTAGATTTATTTCATGTAGACTAATTATCATGAAAACAATTAGCAAAGTCCTCCCATTGACATTTTAAACTGGAATCTGCTCTTTCAATAGAGTGAAAACACGCCCTCCTTTTCAACCAGGCTATAAACATGAATCTTCATAGCTGGTTAAGATTGTGAAATATGCATATGCATGTGTGTGTATTATTCAATTCCAATGTAAACTCTCAAGGTATAAAAAGAATTAAAGACCCTATGGTGAATTTGGCATAAAAGGAAACATCTTTGCGAATCATGCTTGCGAAATAATTTGCTTGAAAAACGGTTGAAGACTTGTTCGATGTATTCAGCTGCTCATCTTCAAAACACTCCTTGCATTCACACACCCTCCCTTCTTGTACCAGCCTCTCTCTCTCTTTAAGTAAATTACGTAAATGTAAAATCAACAAAGGAATAGCAACCCATTAGTTTCTTCAAACGAAAGATTGGTAGATTGATGAGGATACGGAGATTTAAGTAAAAATTCCATTCAACCAAGTCTTCTTGACTATCTTGAGTAGAGACACATGATGGAAAAATTACTTTGAAGGGAATTTGCTTCACCAGCAGGGGTCAAAACTTACCATCAACGAAGAAAATACATTAAAAGTTGCACTTACTTATTTCATATAGTAATTTACTCTTGTTATTCCTGCCTGTGGATTAGCTCTTGAAGTCTAACGTAGATTTAATACCCTCGGGTTGTTATTTCGCATATGATAAACAAATTAAATGTCCGCCTCAAAACTCACGGTCTTGGCAAATAGCACTCCAGAGATCAGAACTGACTATGGAGACACACACAGAGCTTCTACTATATTCTTGCCGGTTAAAAAACGTATCAAGTCTACCCTCCAGGCAGTTCAAAGATTAGTAAAGTCTTTAAAGGCTCCTTGAAGAGAAGTCAGGCTCATACCGTAATGTGGCAAGGAACTTGGGAAACCTCTTCCGCTTTAGTTTTCAATTATCTCGGAAACCTCTCTAATGTACGAGATTAGCTGGCTCATTTTCCAGAAGAAAGGTCACAATAAGGTTTGTGTCGCTATACTTGACTCAAAAGTGACTCCCTATCTCACACAGGAGCTTCCTTTACCTTCAATATTTAAATTAGCATTCACTTTCTCATCTTCAGGAAAATTCATAGTGCTTGTATAATCCACTTATTTGAATATAAATACGTGTCTAGTAGTGGTTCTTCACAGAGTTGTACAGGTTCCTTCCAACCTGCCGCTTCTTCTTCCTTCCTCATGCTTGACATTATCAACTGAATGCACTAGCATACAAATATATTGCCCAAGAAAGATGAGTTTTCCCCGAGCTGTGTAAGTCCTAACTGGAAGGTATATAAGAGCCGTGAGTGCGAGAAATGCTAGGGATGCTGTAATAAGAATTTCCCACCCGTGATATGTTTCTTTAAAACAATTTCTACAGTAAAATATTCATAGGGAAGAAACAAAACTTTCTAGTAAAAGAGTACTGCAGAAGGTGCAATAAGGGAGAGGTGGGTAGAAAATGTTGAAAGCAAAGTGCGTAAATTCTCATAACACTAAACAAGCAATACAATATTTCATATTTCACATTCCGGTTAATAAGGCCATTTAGATACCAACCAGTGTTTCGACTGTGGACCTGTTCTTAACTCTTGTTATGATGCAAATGGACAAGAATTTTGAACTTTACGTGGGCAGTAGTAATTCTTAAATGTGTGAGCCAAAGTGGCCCTGTGTGTACTAAAGGTTTATGTCCTGTGTAGAGCTTGGAAATTTAAGGCTCAATATTTAATGCAAGTTCTGCTCCAAAGATTTCGTCCGTTCTGTAAAATATATTTTACTCCTAGTCTTGAGGTAAATGAATTGAATAGAAGGAAATGTCTGTGTAATGAAAGTGAGTAATATTGTGTCTCCGGGGCAAGAATTGAGTGGAAGAAGTGGCTTAAGTAGCTACTCTACCAATTGGCTTAATGGAAGAATGGTTAGCAAGTTCACAGCTCTCCGGAAAATTCTTTAGTCAGTGTGCGTATAAGTAATTAAGGCTTATGAAATTGTGGTTTTGTAAAGAACTCTTAGTCATTTTAGTTTCATCATGTAATACCCTGGATGGATTCAATCCAATGTGAAATTGAACTCTGAGTTTATCCGCCATCCCATATACCCTCATCTTAATTCTGTATAGCGAAGAGAAACAACAACGAAATGACAGTAACATAAAAATCTGAATTGTAGAAGCTAAAGTATTACCAATAAATTGCCTGAATAAGGCAAAATCAATAGTGATTTTTCAACAAATACAATTACTTTTTGCTATCTTGTCCTACTTCATAATCAATAACGCATAAATCTAACTTTCCATGTCATCTCTCTTGTAGTCAGTGGCCAGCGATGAGAAGTAAAATTTGACTGATGAAGTAACTCATTACTGCGAATAGTAAATGCTAATCAATAATGACAATAAAACCTTAAGTATTATGAACGACCAAATAATAATTTGTTATGAAATCCAGTAAAGTATCCGTGTGTTTCATTTTAACAAGAGAAAACACGCTGAAAAGAAATGGAAGTCGAAAAACACTCAAGAAATCATATTTATCGTCCCATTTGCATTTACATCAGATTCTATTTGAGCCGAAGCCAACCTCGTAAACATTTCCAATTCAAGATTTCTTTAACCTCAACCTTGTCATCTCTCTCAACTCCCAAACATTGTGTGCTAGTTTCGTTCATGGGTGCTCACAAAACATTCAGTTGTAATGGGTTATTTTATCCACTTGAAGTAAAAGTTGTCTAACCAATCCATTTATCTCTGACTCCTACTGTTTTCCAATAATGTCAGAAGAACTATTCTGCCTGCAATGTGTGTGCCCTCTTGAACTTAAACTTCTTTCTTTTATTGTTACTAAAAGATGTCTAGTACAAATAGTGAGAGCTACCATCTACATAATCGTACATGGTAATCTACTCTTTCAAATAAATTAAACGGGTTCAAGTAAGTTCTCATGCCATTCCTTTGCTAAATTCGTTATCCTGCCTTCCTAAAAGTTTTTCAATTGTAATCGGATCTTAAACATTTATACAAACGAGATGCACGGAAACAACATGAAAGTAAAAAAACACAACCGAACAGACACAGCCGAACTGAAAGAACTACGATAATGGGTTTACTTCGTAATCTCCTTTATTTAAATCACGCCAGATTTGAAGTTTGCAAATGTAAAAGCCTTTATCCCAGACAGCTATAAATTCAACACAATTCTTGTTGATTCCACAGAATTTTAAACAGTCTAAGCAGCTACTGTATTTATTAGACTTTTATTCCATAAAATCCTTGCACTACGATTCCCACAACACTTTCCTTTTTATCGAAACCATTGCATTTCAGTGTGTAGCAATTATAGACTACTGCACTAAGAGGTGTATTTGTTTCCAACCTTTAATGCACAATTCCCACTGTAATACAAATCCTTATACAGTTGCGCCGTTGACCTGTGTGTATCAACATCACTAGTAGTTTTCTCTTCATCTTGCAGAATAATTTATTAAAGCCTTACACCCAGATAATATTCTAAAATCTGCAGCATATGGTGTTCTCATACATCCCCAGTCACCATTGGTTTACATAATTTCTCCCGTCAATAAAAACAGCAAAGCTTAGTATTAAATTACAAGACATCGGCTGGGAAATACACAACCATGCCGGACAAAGTCATGCAAGCATTGCTTGCGATAGTTTATTAAGACATGGAATTCTCATGCCAGCCTGACATACAGATATTCATAAAGAATGATAATTATGTAGTGGCGACCCTCCGAAATAATAATGGCACAAGTATTTCAATGAGCGAACAACATTACTAACATCTGCATTACCATTAGCTCTCTTTGGCACAGCCGGGAACATTGCACTGTACGCTTACACTGCCACAGTCCATTAGCATACTACAACATTTCATTAGCAATTACGACTTATTTCATTTCATTCAAGAGCCCTTCTTGGCTTGAGAGAGGCTTAAATTTATTTCCTTGTGGATACACGTACGACTTCATTCGAGAAGACTCACTGAGCAAGGTGAAGTCTCTCTCGACCCAAGGGAATTGAGTGGGGGGATATGGTGCACTAGGCCATAAAATGTTATTAAAGTCTGAGAACTCGTATAGTGAAAAACTTAAGAGGTTCTTTCTCCATCAACTCTTTATGCTTACACACGCTGGAGGATTCAAGTTTTCTTTTTTCGGTTCACTCAGTTTCTTCTTGCTGACAAATAAACATTAGCATTAGTCATTGCGAGGCATCTTAAGTCAAAATATGTTCTTGGCTATCAAAGTTAGAGCCAGTTTTTCATCGTAAATCAAATGCAGATTCCCTTCATTACATTTTATCAAAAGAAATAAATGTTATCTCGGTCGTATGGAGAGATGATGATGATGATGAGAGAGAGAAGCTTCCGTTTATTACCAATAAAGTCGTACTTACAGTGTATATATACTTATATACCTTTCTATAATTATTATTTCACATCTGTCTCACTCCACCTATTTATATTCATCTTAATTTTAAGTCCTCAATTTCACATGGTGAATTGTACCATTAAGAAATTTATTATATTAAATGAATCTCCTTATTTAGATACTGAAGCCAAGACGTGTGTACACGTGTGACGTGAGCCAGTCATCTCCCGTTCGTGCGAGTCGAAGGATTAGAAAACCTCCCATGAAAACTTCTTGATTGAAGACTACTTAAAATTACAATAAACACTTCTCTTCGATCCAACTTAAAGTAAGTCAATCAGTATATATTGAATATTGTGATGCCAAAATCCCAACTCAGTTCTGACTGGGCATTGGGTATAAGTCATGAGTTGAGGATTCAGGTCAAGCTAGTCAGGTTCACTATGTTTTATCATTGCATACATCATTCTTCTTAGAATGGAAATGTGAGCCACGCCAAAGACAAGTACTGTACACAGCAGCTACAGTCAACAGTAGAATATGATTTCTATTAAGAAACGCACTTCACTGCAGTCAGTTCACCACCACTGTGAGGAGGCTGAAGAACATCCACCAATTTAAAGATGAAGATGATGGCATAACTTGATATGCATAGAATCCTGTTCAGTTGCATTTCAGCTCTATCCCATAACTAATTCAAAAGATGTGCAAAACCTTCAGATAGCCAAGTTTATTTTAATTGCACCTCGAGAGACATCAACTCGAGTCAAAATTTCATGAGAGGGTTGAGTAATCCGTTGATCACGTTTCTAGAAAAGAACACCGAGCAAGATTCATTTGTGTACTGTCCCATCTTATTTCTTATCGGTCACATTGTGTCACGCTGACGTATCTTAATCTCTGGGTAGAATAAGTTATTGCGATTTACCTACATTTTCTTAGGTTAAACAGTTTGCTCTTCGCAAAGTGTATGCAATCATAATAATCTTGTAGCCCTCAATAAATAGAGAGGATCCTCCCATAGACTCGCTTAAAGAACTGACCTTCACTGCGTTACTGTAGACTTGCTAAATATTGACTTCTATCATCTATCCAAACCTTTCGTTTAGTTAACATGCTAGTAGGTGGAATTAAATGACCAGAGATTTTGGCAGAGAGAAGTTTTCCAAGTTTGAAATAACTTTGGGGAGGAATTTTACATAAAGTGAGATTAACTTTGGCAAGCAGCACTCGAATAAATTTTCATTATGCGTAAGCCCCTTATTCATTCTGTATATTATTAAGCCTGGCCTTGTGTTGCGTACGAATAATTAATTACCGTTTCAGTCTTCAATCTCAGCGGGTAGTGAGAAACTTAAGGTTTGAGAACAGTAGAAGAAGATTCTCGGTAAATAGTAAGAGAGGTTTTAAATGGTCACAATGATCATCACCTAGAATGAGTTGATGGTTATGGTTCTCCCTCACCAAGTATGATCTTTATCTACTAAGGGTGGGAGACATGGTTCTATTTACAATAGAGTAGAGTGCATAAGGGATTAACATACATTTTAAGACGAAGAGTGATTATGTTATTGACTTGCGACGATCTTTGTGGGATTGTACAATGATACTGACTTCTTTACTACATGCTAGGGTATGTATATTTATAGTGCAAACAATTTTGCAAGTATATTAACATTCACACAATTTACATTCGCAAGAATGTATTTTCTCCCAATGAAAGACTTGAACTCAGTATAGGCTCCTTTGAAAAACTGCAGATGAGAGCACAAACAATCATGTAGACAATACTACTGGCACTCTATCTTATAAACACTATATAACAATATAATCGCTTGAATTATGATCGTTTATACTTTATACCTGAGAGCTTTAATGGCTCAAGTATGTGCGATATCTTTAGTAATCTCATTGTCAATCGGAATATAATATTAAATGACTCTAGTAGTAGGATTTAAGTAACGTGAATAACGGAATCTCTTCATGACTTACACATAAAATCATAAGGCACAATGACATACACCTCAACACTTGTCTTTCAAGAAGTAATTATCAATTTTAATTGCTTTGTATCCAAATCATGTGCTTGAAAATGAGGAATGTATTTAAGAGGCCATTCAAGTTTATGCACGTAGAAAATCTAACGTTACTGCTTACCTTAAAACTTTATACTTTTTCAGATTATTCTGGAAAATAACTTGTATAATACAAAAAAGTTTTGTTCATAACGGGTGTGTAACATTCAACTATTCCAGATAAGTACATTGCGTAAGATTTATCATAATAATTTGAGACAGATACTCTCAAAATATTTTCATGAACAGGTCATTCTGCATTTTGCAAAAGTTACTTTAACACTTTAAGACTATAAATGCTTTATCTTTAAGTACAAACAACCATATACCTATGCTTAAATGTAGGTGTTGCCCATTTTTGCATTTTAACCATTTCACATTATGTCCTTAGCTGTCATTGGAAATGAAATTTTAATTCATTTCAACGAGATTTATCCTTGTTGTTCCCTCAATAAAAAGAAACTCTGTATTAGATCAAAATTATTTTGACATGAACATCCTTAGCATTAACATGTTTGTACAAACATTTGTCTCAAATAATTAATATTCAAAATCCTTAGTGTCACGCACGTTTCAAAACAATTTACCACTTGCCCTCAACCACATTGAGCAAATGTACAAATGTGCACACAAGTTTATCCACCTCCTAAGCACCCTCGAACAAAGTATTACAGATTGGAAAGAGATTTCAAAAATATGTACAACAGATGTACGTACAAAACGGGATTCAAAACGAATTTTTTATCATCATGGATCTCGTTGGCCTTATACTTTGACTTTGCAAGGCAAGCAGATTTATGCAATATTCTTAAAGCCGGCACCTTTCCTTCTCCTTCCACCAAGTCTCATCTTTTATGGGAAGAAAAGTCGTAAACTAAACTTAGGGAGGAGGGTACACATTACTTCTTTTCCGCTGCACAACATCTCTGTTTCATCATTCCTTGTGCTTACTCCTAAGTCTTTATAAGCCCTTAGTGAGTAAAACTTGTTAAATATCACTTCTTTGCCCCATTTATAGCCAAGTAGGATGTTCACTTTTATGATCGTGCTATCCTGAGCCTTATTTTTAACACTCGTGTCAGAAACCATGTATGAATTTAATGCTATCAGCCTACTTACTATCCGTGCAGTTCACGTATACATCAGTTTCAACAAGATTTCCAGTTGTAAATTAAACACCCTCGAAATTCTTAAGCGAAATTGTGAGTAAGAGTAAACCCATACTTCATATATTCCTTCATGAAATTTCAATAACCGAAAAAAATAAAATTGCTACAGGCTCAATATATACAACTTCGGGTATTTTTAGTAGTTTATACATTCTCAAAGTTGTTTTAGCTTAAGTTACACTCGAACTATGAAACAAATCGGTACAGTTTATCTTTACACACGTATTTTCCTTGAAGAAGATACGAATCAATAATAACCGTTTCTTAGCTATCTTCCCATGTCCTATCTCTCTCTTTTTTTTGTGTCTATTGAGGTTTTTGCTCCAAGAAATCAGCAAGTGTGTAGCTTTCTATGTATCCATTACTTCGACATGGCACTTCAAGTTAAAACTGGGACCCTGTGGCAATAACACTCTGACACATCTGTATCGAAAGATCCAAACTCTTGTAGTCCAAGTGAATGAAATGAGAGAAGCGAAACCTAAAGTGATCTCTCTATTTCCTCTGCCACTACCATCACCACCACCACTCTCTACACTTTAAGGCTGTCTGAGTCTTTTGGTTCCTAAACGTCCCTATAGAAAAGCCAATCTACGTTAAGCATGTGTCATGTACACCAGCGGCTGATAGTGTCGATTCTAGCTAAAAGTAGTGCGCGGTGCTGTAAGAGCTTAAATGTATCGAGTCATCACATCAAATCAA
>JAQGAB010001803.1:0-14470 GCA_034696565.1 Isotomurus graminis
TAATCTTTAAGCATACGAGTTATTTTAGGAATGCATATGACGATACTACGATGATACTTCAATATAATATGAGAACAATCCAGTTATAAAATATAGTCTGCTGAAATGGGACACATTCAGTTTATTTCAAATGATTGACATTTATTTGATCCGTGGAGCTCTGAAACTATAACCACATTAAAAATCGCTTGCTTTTTCAAACCTGATTATGTATTTTCTAAATATACTTTGCAATAGAATTTGCAAACAATTATATTCCTGGACGCTTCCGAAGGAAAATCAGTTAATATTGGGATTATTTGCACATTGCTTGCGCAATAGACACCACCTGATTCTCAAGGGATTCAAAATTTCCAGCATAGAAAAGGATTCGGAAAGGACAAATCCATAAAGCAAACTAAAGTCTGCTTAATAAGAACAATGGAGAAGTCCGGTCTAAACCAGATTACTTGAGGGAAATGTACACTTTGGTACTCCTCAAGTAATTGTCAGACATGGCTTCTCCTTCTAACAAAGGAAACCTGCTGAAGGTAAGAAGTCAACATTAATTGAATTAAGGTCATGCAAATGAATGTCTGGAGATCAAAAATAGAAAGGCCCAGCTTACCAGACCCATCCAACAATTACACATCACGAATTGTAAAGACTACAAATTTATTTAAACATTCATTGATTCATTAGGACGACCAGTGTTAAGTGAATATTATGCTGGAGTTGCAAAGTTGCACGTCCAAAGGTTCCCTTGACGAGCACATCCGACGTCTTGGTAGTTGCCTATGATGTTGTTCTTGTGGCCGGAGGAGTTCATCCAACTCTCCATGACTTGCTGGCAGTCCCGTTGTCCTGAAGCTATGTTTTCAGCGTCAGCCCTCCATCTGTATCCGGCATTGCTTATCCTTTCTGAAAAGTTGGGCTCTCCAGGACATTGGTGGCTGAAGCAATTGGTTCTTGCCATTAAGTCCGAGTGAACTCCTGCAGCTCTCTCCAACTGGAAGTATTAATGAATTAGATGTAACACATATTTAATGTACACAGAATATTATATAAGAGCTACCTGTGGATTGTACCGGAGAGGGGGCTTTCCATATCGGGCTCTTTCAGCGTTGTGCTCTCGGAAACACAGTCCTTAACATGGAGAAAAGAAATTATGTTAATATTTTACTTTATAGGAATATCAGAAATTTATGTAGTTTGTCGATAGATTTGAAACATTCAGGAACATATAAAAATTCAACAAACAATAAGGTCATAAGGTAAAGATAAAAGATATCTGACTGAGTCGTACCTGCAACTTCAATGGCGCTGTAACACACCAGAACTCCAACCAAAATAATTACCTTACGGAACATTGCGTTGATTGAAAGGACTGTGATAAGTTTAATGCTGATGAGTAGAAGATGTCAATTGAATGATGAAGGCCAGAGACGCATTTCTTTTATGCAATTTGCTTCGAATGTATAAGAAAGATATTAAGGTGTACATACTGTATCTAACATGGTTTAAGGTGACATATGACACCACATTTTAAAAAACTTATAAGAATCGTTGACTGATTACGAGCCATCGTGACAAGTTAAACAAAAAGATAAATGTTGCATTACTTGAAGTAATTCACAGATTGATATTTACATTGACTGTTTACAATTCGTGAGAAGTTGTATTAAATCATAACAAGTTGTTTGAAAAGTATTTCTTAGTTAATCTTAATGATAACTGAGGTTGGGTTAATCGCATTACTCCGTTATTAATCCCATCGTCATCCAATGAAGTATTTTAATGACAAATGATTCATTAAAAAGACGCGAAGGATTTACGCTGGATTTCCAAAGTCGCAAGTCCACATATCATCCTTACGAGCGCATCCCACATCTTTAAAGTTGCCTAGAATCGTCTTCTTGTGTCTAAAAGAATTCATCCAATCCCTCATAACTTCTGCACAGTCCTTCTCCCCTTTAGCAATGTTTTCAGCAGTGGCTCTCCATTTGTATCCAGCATTGCTGACACGTTTTGAAAACCTGGCCTCTCCTGGACATCGGTGGCTGTAACAACCAGACTCTGCCATCAAGTTGGAATGAGTCTGAGCAGCGTTCTCTAACTAATAAGGGAATTAATTACTTAATTGATGTAAAAAAAAATTGAGTTTTAGTTTACCTGACTGTTGTACCGCAGTGGGGGTTTGTTATGTCGGAGTCTTTCAGCGTTATGTTCTTGGAAACAAAGTCTGGACATATGTGAGTTTGAAGTATTAAAGGATTGAAATGTGGAGAGGATTTATTAATATCAGAGTGAGACTTACCGTTAATTTCCATAAAATGGAGACACAATAGAACTCCAATTAAAATGATTGCTTTAAGAAACATTTCTTGTGATTGAGTTTGCTGAGCTTCTAATGCTGAGATGCTTATACGGAAAAGACTGAATGATTTAATCCACATGCATATCATTTTTATTGAATTATCTACGCATATAGATTACGTAATGCTTACTGGAAGTAGTTTTACATGTAAGATACTTGTAGAATTTATAAGAATCTTCGACAGAAGAATATTGTGAATTATTATGTTCCCCAGGAATAAATGTTGAGTAGTAAACAGGATTGAGTGTTTGTGGTTTGTGGGGTAATAAGTCGCACTTTTGGACGATTTTTTATGAGCTTTCTTCAACGAGGAATGGCTCAAATGATAAAAACAAATATTGACTGTCTCATATTGAAATGTATGGAACAGTTTAATCATTTGTGAGGAAACCAACACGCACGACCATTCATGCTTCTGTTACAGGAAATGTTTTATCTGTTTATTTTAACTGAAGGTAATTTAAATGGATTGGAGGTTAGTTGTCTCTGTCAAAGTTTCCTGAGGCTAGTGAAGGCGGAGTGTGGCTCAGCATGGATTTGAGAGTTTAGAAATGTTGTGGGGATGGTTGGGGAATGCAATAAAGAGTTGGCTGTTGACCATGGATTCCTTGAGGAGGGGGGACGCAACACGTTTGAGGCTGAGGTTTCTTTAGTTTGTCAACGACCTTCGGAAGGATTTGGTTCCAAAAGGCGCATCGATCCGGCTTGGGTCCCAGGTTGGTAGGAACGGTGGTGTCTGAGATGAGTGTAGCGTTGAGGTCCAAGTACACTGGAAGTTCTGACGTGTATCTTTCCCATTTGTGACTAGGAGTTCTAGAGATTAAGGAATGAGACAGTTAAGGAGATTTGTGGTTGGTTGACAGTCGACGTACCCTTGTTTGGCGAAGTTGGCGAAAAGTCGCATGAAAAGTGAAGAGAGTTGGCGTTCCTTGGGGGTGACGTGTGTTTCATTTTTAAGGAGGTGGCCGAAGTAGAAGTACACGTCGTCGGCTTTCATGACTCCCATCCACTTGGCCCATTTGTTAAATGAAGGTCTCTAGAGGATTAAGGAAGGAGGGAGGGTATTTATTGAGGGTAGGTGTGACAGATATTAAGGATGTTACCTCGGTGAGATAAAAGTAGTAGACTTTAAGGCCCCTGGATGACCAGACATCCGCCCATTTCCGCATAGGACAGGTAAACACAGCGTCTCCAATTGCTTCGAAGATTAAGGCTTGGTTTACATACCCGTCTTCAGGGTTTCTCCAGTTTGTGTACTATGAGTGAATACATTAAGGGTACTTGTTAAGGTTCTTGTGGACACACAGATTAAGTACTTACGTATGAAATGATAGCTTCTTGTTCAGACTCCGAGTAATCCTGGAATGTTTCCTTCATGATGTTCACAAAACGGTCCCTGGAGACGCTGGTGGGTTTGTCGTGGTGCATGAGCTTTAAGTATTGGTACAGGAGGAAGTAGGAACCTATTAAGGGGCAGATGTTAAGTGAGTTGTTTAAAGGGTATTTAGGGTGATTAAGGAATATACGGACCTTCGTCTTGGACGTTCCCCACGATGATTTCCGTCTTCTTAGCGTCCCCTTTGGCGATTATATTGGCGGGAGTGTCGGGAAGGAAGGTTCCATCAACGGTGACTGAGAAAGGATATGCCATCATCTTTTTGTAGAAATGCCACTGGAGACGAGTCAGGGTAAGTGGATCGACTTGCCTTAAGCATTCCATGACTTCTTCTGAAGTCTATAAGAATAATGGAAGGTCATTGAGGTCACTTGAAGTTCAAAAAGGCCATCAAGAGTTGGTTAAAACCTTTGTTATGTCGCATCCAGCGAGTTGTGCTAACTTGAGTGACTTTTGCTTCAAGACGTTGGGAGGAATAAACGTGTAGAATTGACCTGGAAGGTCTGAAGCTATTATTCCCCGTTTAAAGTAAATCTTGGACTCCGGGGACAGGAGATGGTAGCCGACGGAAGCTCCACCACAAGACTCGCCGAAGAGAGTGATGGAATCTATTAAAGAGAGAAGGAGGTCAAAGGTCAGCTTAAGTTAAGAGTGACTGAATGTGGGCCTCACTGGGGTTTCCTCCAAAGCTTTCAATGTTGTCGTTCACCCAGCGGAGTGCCAAGTTCTGGTCCCACATTCCCATGTTCCCTGGAGCGTCTTCAGTTCCAAGGAAGAGGAATCCTTGAGGACCCAAGCGATACTGGAAGAGAGATGAAGCGTTTCATTGGAAGAACACAACGTTTTATGGAAATGCTGGAAAGTTACTTGAGTGGATACAACAATAACTTGTTCTTCTGATGCGAGGACAGCTCCGTTGTAGAAATCGGTGGATGAGGAACCGAAAAATAAACCTAGTGAGTTTCCAGAAGTTCCAAAAGCTTATGAAGTTTTTCATGTAGTTCTGGAAATTTATTTGTGAGGCGACTGACCTCCACCGTAGATCCACATCATTGTGGAAACAAGTTGGGTGTGCTTGTCCATGAAGACTTCTTCAGGGATCCAAATGTTGAGGTAGAGACAATCCTCAGATACGTTTGTGTTTGGAAGTAAAACATCTTCCCCTGAGAAGTCTGGAAACATTTTGGTGGTATCCTAAAGATCAAAAGACGGTTAGGAATGGCTCAAGACAAGATTACAAGTCAAAGGTCACCTGTAGGCAAGCGTTGGGAAGGTGGATAGCTTCAAAAGGCTCGGTAAGCTTGTCGATCTTCACTGGCTTTTTGAATCTTAAGTTCCCCACGGGTGGCTTGGCGAAAGGAATTCCCACGAAGGCAATGACTGACTTACCTGTCCATGTCCTGAGAGATTGTGTAATAATTTATGAGTGTGGTACTTAATTAAGGAGAGAATACTCTTACTTAATCTTCTTTCCAATGAAAGTCCCAGCATCGTTTGAGACTTGGGGTGGGGTTTCTTCGTAATTGAAGGGAGGTGGAGTTGTCGTCTCGTCGATAACATTGGAGGATTGTGGACTAGGAGATGGAACTAGTCCAAGTATACTATCGAGTGATTCGAAGCCTTCGATGTTCTGTGTCCATGGGGTTTGGTGCGAACTTGGAGATCCCCCACGGACCCGATTTTGTCCGTGTGCTGTGGTTCCAAAGTAAATAAGGAGGAGACCCAGGGTCCCAATCATAGATACAGTCAACCTCGTTGTCATTCCGAACTGATGTGAATGTCAGAGTAATTAAATAGTAAATGAGACTTTGTGTACTAAATGTTACAAAGTGACTAAATGTTACAAAGTGAACAGACAGCACAGCAGTGAATGTTCTCTGGAGTGATAAATTATTTAAATAGGCTTCTTGTATCTTGAAGTTGTTTACTGTTACGTAATTTAACCTTCCAGATGATCCAAGTAAGTGAAGAGCAAGGTGAAAGGTCAGTTAATCTATGTTAATCGACTTGAGTGTCAATCTTCGGTTGATTATGTGTGCATAAGTGATTCATCCATGAAATATTTGGCTTGGTAGAATTGAGAGTTTAGATTAATATAAGTGTCCTCCTGAATGAATGTACAATCCCCAGCGTGATTGTGAGTGCGGTGTTGCGTCAACTGTTATTAATTAAGTGTTAAATAAGACATTTATTAGTATATCATGGAAGTCCTATTAGTAGGTAATTGTGCATATATGCTGTATTCATATCTTTGGGTTTGTAATGTGTATTATTAACCACTTAAACTCAACTCACTTTAACAAACTTGTCAATCTGATCTGAGAGCAATTTTGTAATACTAATTTAAAGTTTAACTGGATCATGCCTGAGTAAATGAGTATCGAGTAGGCTTGGTCAACTCGCTGGTTTTGGAAGATCAGAATTTTTAGTTGTAGGATGATTCATTCATATTAAGAAGTTATAGAGAGATAATATTTTCATCTGTCCACGAGCTAAAAGTTTGAAAGCAATAATTGATTTACCTGTCCATATTCTGTGTGATTAGCTGGAATATTTAAAAGTATCTCTCGTGGTGATTAATGATGGGAAGTATAATCATGAAATGCATAAAATAGTTTACATGATTAAATAAACGTACATTAGTTAATTGAACTTTAATTGTGTTTATTATCCATGGTTCATATTGTCTATTTGATCTCATGTTCAAATGAAGGACTTCATATGTTGTTTTCACAGGAAAGGAAAAGTCTTCATTATTCGCGCTAGAATACCAAAAGACAAATTCATTAACACCGTTGGCTCATCCTCAATTAACTTTAAATAACTCACTTGACAAACAAATTTGTAAGACTGATTTAAAGTTCTCCCAACGATCTGAGTGGTAAACCTGTCTAGCATGACGATCGTAGTTCTGGTCCTTGAATTGTTTTGACGAACACCAGGCTTCAACAAGCTCTTCACAAACTGGGAAAAGTAGGATCGAGTTCCATCAGGTTTGACTAATCGGGTCCAGTAGAATTGTTGCTGTTGCTGGTCAAAAGCTCCATCAATCCAGTATTCAGTTCTGGCTGTTGACAACCCCATATCATTTCCGTGTAACTCGATATATATTCCCAATTGAATAACTTACGAGTGGCCTTAGTTGCAAGGAAATTCTGGAGATCCTTCAACTCCTGCTGGTTTCTGATAACAGCCAACCCATTCCCGACTCCATACTGTTCATAGCAATACCTTGAAGCCTCTGTAAAGTTGACCTGTGAAATACCAAGAATTTGTAACGACTGTGAACTATGAAATAATAAAGATCTTACACTTTGAGGGGGTACGAAATATTCACGTCCATGTGTACCTGGCAATGCCATGCATGAGTTCTCTTTTTATACTAAATATTGTAATCTATTCCTAGCTTATCAATACTCCTTCACAAACCTCAATACTCTTCGTACACAATATTCTGGGGAACGTACTATTGACATTTTGAAATAAAATATTTTGTGGTGCATATTTGTGAAGGGTCACCGTAGGGAGTACCGCTTGTGTTCGCAGGTCGTGGGTATTTTGCCTTCCATTTAATTCACTACCAGTAAACAAGCAGCATACAGAGTGCGACAGCTTTTGGACTCGTCTGTCTCCTACGGTAGCATAGCAATGTGTATAATTTAGCTGGCTTACTTTTTAAATTGCCACTCCGCAAAATCAAAACATTTATGGGTGAACACAAATTATGTAACATTAGAAACCTATTTGTGGACGCATTTTTGAATTGATGCTTTAACATAAATTGGATTTTTTGTAAGGTATAATTAATAAAGCTTATTGAGCAATTTTCGTTAACTTTAAACCTATTATGCCTGATAATGTCCTGTTAATATATTTAATAATGCTATTCCATACCCTAGTCTAAGACGGATGAGGGATGTGGAACTCTTGTAACTGATATTTCTGAATAAATTTTAACCACTCGTATCTCTGACGACCAGGTTCGTTGCATTCACATCATTAAACGTTCTTTGATGGAATTTTTATTCTAATTATGAACGTGAAAAGCATTTGTACCTTCACAATTGGTACATAATTCCTGTTAAAATATCATTTATTTTAAACTTTCACACGACATTTTAATTTTTGATTCCTTAGCTCATGTTCTAATGAAGTGTAGCGAGGACGAGGTGTCATTTAGTTATATACTGTGCTTCAGAAAATATATTTTGGAACATTAAATGCTCTTTCATTTTGATATTGTATAAATATTTTGGTTTATTTGAAATTCTTTCCATATAGATTTTCAAAGTGTTTATGTTTTATTTTACACAACCGAAACTTAAAGAGACTGGTAACGATAATGACTCATCAGTATGTCATGAGGAATGTAAATGCATTCAAATTTAACTTTACGGTCACAAAAACAGCTAGTACATTTTACTCCTAATTTATTGTTTTGCTTGCTGTTAACTAGCCATCTAAAGTGAAGCCTCGTAGGTTAGTTTGCTAGAACCAATATAAACTGGAAATGATGTTAAACCATTTACGACACGTCATTTCTACGAATGCTTTTTAATTGGCTTTTAATGACGGAAAAGTTTGAGATATGATCAAAATGACAGATTATTTGCTGATAGAAGGGCGTTTATAAGAAATCCATACACAAATTCTGCGACTTCCTCCAGCTGTATAAAAATTCCTATTCCATGAACATCGAATTAAGTACTGAGGTGAGCAATGAAACCATTATTATCATCGAAAGTAATCACTTGAAGGGAAATGTTTTATCAATAGGAATATGTTATTGTTCAATAGGAATCATCAAAAGATTGAATACAAGAGCTGACGATATTTAACAGAATGTAGACCGTAGAAATAGACTTATTGTTAAGTTAATTATGAATTCAATAGTTACATATAAATATAATTTTAAGCTTTCGTTTTATCATAAGTGACCTAATACTGGAATGAATTGTAATCACAATTATGTTTTATCTGTCACTAAAACGATTCTATGACTATAACTATGATGAGCTAATCATAGAAGAGACTAATTGAATATTTGAGATGTCTCTTGATTGTGTAATTAAGGGTTCCATCCTTAAAATATAGTGCTTGTCAGGATTCAGAAGAGTTAAGATCAAAAAGTGTTTTCGGAAACTTTATTACGAACTAAAATGTAAGTGCAGGAGTGAATACTTTGACTTGGGTGCTGTAATTCCCCGAATGCAACCTGACCCACGATGATCTCGTGCCTGTGAGGAGATGAATGGGGTCTTAAAATGAGTGGGGGTGGTCAACTTTACTACTGAAAATTAAGGTGCTTGGAAGTACAGTTTACTTTGCATACATGAAATGACTTCAGACTTAACCTGCAGTGGAAAGTTATTCTTCCAATTAGAATTATTAGTGTCCAAAAGTTAACAGAAAAATTGTGTTATATAATGCAATAATATAGATGTAAAATAAATAGTGTATTTGTCAATTTGTAGACAGACACTGTGAATCAAACATACATATGATAATAATATATTTATTTTATTTAGTAGCCTTCACCCATATTACTATATGATCTTATCATAATTAGGACTTTATAAAGTTTTCATGTGATTCATAAAGTGAAATATCTGCATCTGCATTATCCGCGCTGAAATACCAAGAGACAAAGTTATTAATACCAAGACATATCCTCAATAATCCTCTCACCTGAAATGTAACTTACTTGACAAACAAACTTGCTCAACTGAGACCAATTGCTAGTACCAAGCTTGGCAGTAGCTTTATCTTGCATGACAATAGTAGTCCGAATCATTCCATTGGGCTGAGGAATGTCAGTCTTGAACAAACTCTTCACAAAGTCCTCAAAGTACAATCGAGTTCCATCAGGTTTGAGCAATCGGGACCAGTAGAACTTTTGCTGTTGCTGGTCATAAGCTCCATCAATCCAGTAGTAGTTCTTGACTGTATAAATCAAAACCACGGATTATTTCCCCGAAAGTTGGCAAATATTCCAATATTGTTTAACTTACGCATGGCATTTGCTCCAAGAAAAGCTTTCAAGTCACTCAACTCCGTTTGGTCTCGAATAACAGCCAATCCATTTGCGTTTCCAAACTTATTACGGCAATACCCTTCAGCTTCGTTAAAGTTGAGCTGATAAACACACTATTCATGACAACGTTCAACTATTAAAATACTTGAGAACTTACAACGTTTGCGGACAAGAAGTATTCACGCCCATGTGCAACTGGGAGTGCAAGGGCCAACAGGGCAATTAGAAACATCCTTGAATAGGTTTAGATAACTGAAAAACTAGCTAAAAAGAAGAACGAAGGAGAGAAGGCAACTGAAGCAACTAACTACCTGAGCTGTGTTTTTATACTAACCTCACTATACAACATAATACACTGTGTAGAATGAACCGACTAAACTTTGAGTAGCATTGTTGATATATTTAGAAGGTCGCCCTAGGAGGTACCCCTTGGGTTCGCACGTCGTGGGTATTTTTCCTTTCACTAAACGCGTTATCAGCAACAGAGTCACTTTGTTATACTATACATATACGTTTTGATGCTGTTTTATGGAGCTGTACAAATCTATGTTCAGACTAAGTTGACTTTTCCAAATATATCTCTATCTGGTTAATAGCTTTAATTAAATTTAGTCTACTTAAGAACCATTCACACTAACTTGCGAGAACCACCGTAAACTAGCTAACGTTTTAAAATTAAGATCTCGTCACTCCCGGTAATGCTTTAATAATTGTCATTTAACTACGGGAAATTCCCAGATTATTATAAATAAAAAATTCAGTTCCTTGCAGTTTAATGGTTTCTTAGGGATGGTCTGCATACAAATTAGAACGTGATGGTGAAAAACGTATCGATGTCCATTTGTGCTGGTCGGTAACTTTGGAAGATTGATATTTCACTATTGATTACTTTCCAAGGGTTGATAAAAAGTGTATGCCAATTAATAGGTTTGGACAAACGAAGTTTGTGTGCACACAAATTTCTTTCCGCATTTGGCTAGAAGTGAACGTGTATCGTATCTCTGGTTCTCTATTCTTCAATTATCAATTGGGTTCGGTGGGGTTTTATTTTTGTTGACTATTTATTTAAAAATTAAGCAGCTCCTAGAATGTGTTCTGATTTAGAATTGGCGTGAAGTTGAGAAAGAGGAGTTCGGTAGAAAACGCTGTCCCTGCTTATTGTTAGTTTAGATTTAACGAATATTTGTGTCTCTCTCTCCGTAACTGGTAAGGAGAGAATGAGAGACGATGGGGTAATATGAGAATTCCCATTGACCAGTTCTCTACCACGTTGTAAACTGACTAAGTCATTAAGGCAGACAGTTCGTAACAGATTAAAGAAACGCAAAGTTTAAGGGACAGATAGATATTCATTCCCTTCAAATAAAACTAATAGGAAGCAGTGCACAAGGTGTATTACTCTCCTCGCTGAAGGGATAATGTTCAAAAATTGATTATAGACTCTTACACACTTTGAATCTGCTCGAAAAATTGACTACTTGCACACGGTATCCAGACAGATGCGTTCAACCTTTTACGGACAGAGGTGACTCCGGCCAACGATATAAACGGGCTTGAGCTCCAACGGAAACTTTGCTTTAATTTTTATTTTAAAGACGAAAATAATATTGTTGTATTTGTATGCTACGCCTCACAAGCACTACAGCTTAAAAACAGCTTATTTTGGCTGTGGAGACTGTCGTGACGCTTTAGATAAAATTCTAATTCAATTCGTAATGCCGTGAATCCTTGGACAGCCAGCCGTCCAAATAGCATTAATTTCGAACTATGCAAGTTTAACATTATTAAAAGTTTATTGGAATGCTCTGTGCTTCTTATTCATTTTATTTTTTTTCTGATTAATGCATGTTAATGAAGGCAAGGAATAAGCAGCAACAACATAAGTCGTTAGTGAAAGTGTATATGTGTACAGTGTTTCGAATAATCTCTACGACGGTACTTTTACAACTAAACAACTCATTATTAGACGTTATTAGCGCAGGGCTAGATTTGTCCAATAGTTTTTAGTTTTGTCCCATATCTAGTCTCAACGTAGGTTTTTGTGTAACCAAATTTTTTATCCTTTTAAGACATTAATTAGACTCCAATATCAATTAGCAAAAAGAATCAGCAGAACAGTAATAAATCTTTAAGGAAAGCTAACTCTACCAATTAAATGATAATATTGATGATTAATTAAAGACGAATATTGCACTTCCTATTTATATAAATTCCAATAAAAAGAGAAATTAAACATAATCTGAATAATTCTGCTTCCTGATTGTTATTAACTGCTAATCAATAAGATAAGAGATGTTTAAAGCTAGCATAATGTGCAGTAAAGCCTGTCAGCCTATTGGTCCTGCTTGTTCGAGGATATATACTGCTTAGAAAGCTAAATGGAAAAGTCACAAAAGCAAACGAATCAATGACGAGGTAAAACAAGAACTTTAAATGGCAAAGGACTAGCTGTTATTCCTACAATGAATTGTTGAGTGGGAGGAGATTCAGAAGGAACGGGAGATAGATGAAAGTTCCTCACAATGGAGACTAACGTGAGGAATGATACAATCTGAGCTACGGACTCTCCAGGACACGATCGCTTTCCAATGGAGAAAGGAGTAACAAGTTTCCTGAGTTCCGAGAGTTTGGAAGGGTCGGCAGGGTCGATGAAGCGCTCAGGACGGAAGGCCTCTGGGTCAGGACGAAAGTGAATGGGAGACTTGAAAGCCGTATGGAAATTCACGAGACACGAGGTTCCCTGAGGGGTTTGAAAGGATTTACAATTAAAATAGATGACTGCTGAATGATTTAATTGGGGAGGTTAATGTGCTACCTTCTTAAGAGTATAGCCGCGGTAGGACACGTCAGAGATGAGAGTTCGTGGAACGCCGGTGGGAAGTATAATTGCATGTCGATGTATTTCCACCATGAACGCCTGTGTGTACGGCATTCTACGCAAGAGCTTAAGATGAGTGATTGATTTTATCTTGAAGAATTCATTGTGGATGATAACGATTACCCTTACGATTTAAGGTCTGCAATAGTGAACACGTGATCCGGAGGGAAGTTACATGTGATTTCTTCGTGGAGGGTCTCCTGTTTCTCTGGATACAACGTGAGGAATAAAATGAGACTCTGTAGGAACCCATGAGTTGTTTCTATTGCGGCAAAAAGGGTCTCCAAGTAAGTTATCCGAAAGTCCGCCTCTGTTAAATAATAATAATATGAAACAAAGTTACCCTGTAGGACTAACTGTCTCTGTGTAACTAACCAAAGAATCCTTGGCGTCCCTTTTGGACTTCAAGGATGTAAGCGTGGAAAAAGTTCTTTGGCGAAGTTGGCTTAAGGTTGATCAACTTGTTGTACAGCTTCTGTAAACAATGGAGATTGGATTGTAATGGGTGAATGTGTAAGTTACATTTGAACGCTTACTTGACCCAGTTGTCGTCCCACAGTGAAAAATCTCATCACTGCTGTGTGGTTGCAAAAGTCAGGAGCGATGTGTTTAAGGAATGGAGCAATGATTGTGAGTCCACTGCCGAATGCAGCCTTTGCTGCGAATTCCTCTGCATAATGGAAGTATTGTTGGCAGTCTGCGAGGTCTTCTGGGGTGTCTGACCCCACAAGGAGTGTCCAAATGAATGAAGCAGAACATAATTCGCAATTTCTACCGACGTCCAGGACTTTTCCAGACTGTGAAAGGTTGGAACGAAGAGTTCCATGGAGGTTGTTGATCGTTGAGCGTGTGGTTTCTTCGAAGTAGGAAGTCCGTCCGATCCCCAATTCCCTGAATGTCCGCATCATCCAATTACGCTTTAATTTCCAGGGCTCTCCAGAAGCAGTAGCTGGAGGATAATTTAATCGATCAATTTGACTTCAATTAGAGAATACTTTAGGTTGAAAGAACTTGCCTATTCCAGAGTCAGGAACTTCCTGGGCGTCCTGTAAGATTCCATGGTTGGGTCTCCCGAGAGATTCGTCCATAGAAAGTACTTCATTCATTACTTCCGGTGAGGAAAGGACAACTGTATAAAGCTTAACGTGAGAAATAAATGAGTTGTGCTTAATGTTTAAGAATGGCTACCATATTCATGAGGTCCCATTCTTAGTCTCATGAGGTCGCCGTACTTCTTAGCAAGCTTTACAAAAGCCAAGTGGGGTTGTGAGTCAGCGAGTGCCATGGAAATCACCGAACCGAAGATAGGAAACACAGGAGGTCCTGTGGAGGATAAATCACAGACTGTCCGTAATCATAAGATGACCGAGTGTGGTAAATAATCAAGTAACCTGGCGGAAGGGATCTCTTTTTGCGGTACTCGTCGAAGAAGAACCAACCAAAGTAGCAGATGATGAACGTGAGAAAGATTAAAATAAGGGTGGACATTTTAAAATTAATTAATCCTAGCCGAACCTTCAAGATTAGCTATGTTTATTATCTCCGTAGTGAATGAAGGTGACTGAAGAGATTACATGATCATCTGTTGTTGGGTCTGTTTTGCACTAGGCGTAGATTTAGAGACAAATAATACTTGTGAAACAAGTATGATCATTAGGCAAGGTGTGGTACAAAAAGTGGATCTGAGGTAGAATTACATGAAACCAGACGGTGGTGGCGCAAGGGTTAGGAGGCAAAATGAGCCTCCCGCCACCATATTCACTACCACTGCAGGAGCGCACTAACTTCCCCGTTCGCCCATTCCCA